>OENM01001639.1:0-10135 GCA_900239745.1 Rotaria magnacalcarata | reverse complement strand
CCCCCCCCCCCACTAGAGTTTTTTTCTGATGACGCTCCTAGCTAATACGACAGTACAACTGTAATCTTCATTGCTTAAATAGATTTTTAAACGGTTTTGTTTTAAAAATAAAAGATTTGCAAATGGAAAAATCTGCCTTAACTTTAACCACTACAAGAAGAGTAGTTTTGCAATTAAGTATCACCTCTAATCATGAGAAATGTTCGAGATATAAATGTTACTTATTGTTACGTTATTGTTGATTCAAACCGAATGAGATATTATAGTGACCTCATGCAATATTTTGGATCGTTCTTTAGTAGCAAAAAGTACAGAGTATGGCATAGGGCTTCCTAAAACACGAACTTTGTAGCTCTCTAACATGATCGAATATGAGTATAGCAGATTGAGTATACTCTATAGCACTCATCCTTCACAAATTATTATTAAATAGTAGGATTTCTATTAAATTCTACATTTCATACATTAAATTTCCTTAGAATTAAAGAATATCATTGACGGAATTCGACTCCAATAATGAAGTCGAATCTATAGTCTAATCGTCTGATCTTATCTTCACAGATCGATCATATATTCTGACCATTTAAAACTGTGTCTTATACGGCATGAAGCTGGTATGCAATGACATAATAGAACATTTATTTTCACAAGATTTCTCTCATTATCTTCATCACTTCCAATCAGCTCGGAAAACTGTGTTTGTTCTTTTAGGTTTTATTTAGTTTTTGTGAAACTACCCAGGTCAAACAAGTACGATCGTAAACGACCGTATGCGGAGAAATGCGACCATATACCGAGACAAAAACGGTCGTTTACAATAGTCGTGTACACAGTCCATAATACAATCTCCGTTGTATTCCGTATTTCTCCGTGTACGGTCACGGCGATATACAACCGTAATACTGAACCATGTAAAACGCTAAGATACGACCGTCTACGGTTGTATAGGGAGCGTATACGGTCGTTTACAGACATATACGAAGTCCGTAATCGGCGACCTGGGTAACTGAAAGCACTACTCATCTTATTATGACAACGAAATATATCTTCCAGAATTGAGTTTGCGACTGTGTCTCAGCTTCTACAGGCTTATTACATGAATTGTTTTTATTATAGTTAACAAGATCTTTTTTAGGCTGGTTGATTTATAGTGTTTTTTTCATTTTAATGAATCTGAGTTTAAATATATTATTTTGTACTATTCCATTAATATGTAAGAACTAACTTGTATGCTTAGTGCACATCCAGATATAGCTATCAGATCAATCTAGCCACCAGTATGAAGAAATAGATTTTCCATCAAACTTAATTGAAGAGGATTTGGCTCCTTTCCTTGTAGAAATCGTCAAGCGTTTCTCCAAGTAAGCTTGGTTTTCTGAATATTAAATGGGTGTTTAACATTTTCTTTTAATTAGTCACGACGCCATTTTCCGTGAAGTCGTAAAATGAGCGGTGTTAGCGTTAGTGATATAACTTACTAACGCTAAACGAAGATTAAGTTGTTCTTCTAGTCTAACTGGTTAGGAAATCTGCCCGGATAGCGGAAGGTGTGGGTTCGAGTCCCACGGAGTTCACTTTTTCTTCGTTCGTCACATAACATCAGTGACACTGCTTGTCTCTTTCGCTCTTAATATATCTCTCTTTCATTCCTTATATATCCTTTTCATTCTATACATATTAGAGCTAACAAGCGGGAAGACTACAGCGAAACGTGGTGACAAGTAATGCCTTGTTGAATCGTTTTATGACTGTTTCCAATGGTTAAAATGATTCGTGGGTACATGATCCTGTAAAATGGGATTGATGGGCATCTGATAAGCGAGCAGGTAATCGTATTGTTTTAAGGTACTCTAAGAAAAATGAGAGCAGAACAGATCTCAAGATATGGTATCCTACAAAACAAGATATAATAATAATTGTTGTCAGTAAAGGATTGAAATAATTATCTTGTGGTCATTTTCTCTTGTAATTTCATTACATTGTATGCGCTTTGACTTCAACATAGTCTCTCGTATTTTGCTAGATAGCGACAAAACATTTTCATACTTTCCTTGCTATGTTATTCAATGCTTGACCTCATTTTTCTCCTGAAGACAATAAACGAAAGAGAAAGGGAAAAAAATGTCCAATAAAAACCGTCCGTTAACTACTGTTCTATCCTCTCTTTCTCATTGTTTTCTTTGTTCTACTTCTTTTGCTTCATTCTGATCTGCATCGCTTATGGTCTTTACTCTGTTAAAATTCAAGTGACAACGGCTATGTGCAAAATAATCGATAAAAATGTGAACATGGTATGAATATATTAAGACTCACTAAACGCAACTGAAATTTAGAAATAAATAATTCTTGACCCTCTATTTACAGTATTTTTTGTATCACAGTACTTTTTTCTTTGTTGTAGAATGCATTATCATCATCATCCCACGGAGAGATATTTGTCCAAGTATCCCAGTCAATACAGGAGATGACTGTGACGCTACAAGCCTCCAAGGAAAGATTGGCGGCAGCTGAAGCTAGTGTGAATGTGATTGAGGCCAATGTGAAACATCTCGAGCTCAAGATAAAGGACCTCGATACTAAAATGGCAATGCTGGAAAAAAGCAAGTGACTGATGCAAATACGACACCGTGTCGATGATGTTTTAGGAAGGGAGGATCCATAAGAATGGCACTAATTTCGTTCTTTCTTTCTTTCGTTTTTCTGTTTTGTTGTGAATAAACTCTTGAAGTGTAAACAATATTCTTTTCAAACGAAGTTAAATATCAATTCATGTGCTAGTATTTAACATAATATGAATGCAGAAGGATAATTGAGTTTCTCTCTTCTCCTTTTTGATCTGTATGCAAAAATGTAAAAACAATTTGCTGATTTTCCATCTAAGACGCTTTGAAAAATATTTAAAATATGGTGCTTCATTTACATTGTTTTTTAATGGGCGTAGGCTTGTAATCGAAAAAGGATTTTGCATAATATTTAATAACTATTGAAAACTCATATACTAATTAAACAATGCAATTATGAGTGTTTGTTTTATGCGCAAAAGATCGTTTGAAATATATTTTTAATATTAAATGGGTGTGCGGACGCTTGTCATTGTTGATTTAAAATTGTGATGCTTGAAGCTAGATTGAGATTCCGGACTCCGGAACCGACCGTAAACGTACCGGAAAACTATCCCGAAGGTGGAAGCAGTATTCCGTTTGAACATCACCGTATTGTAACCGGAGTATTCCGTACTATTCCCGCGACCGTAACCACTGGGAAAAATTCCCGGAACCGACCCGTGGATCACTAGGAATACAAACGGAATACGCGATGGAACTAAGGAAATTCGACCTTTTCCAGCTGGGAAAATTCCGGAAGTTCCAATCTTCCTGAGATCGTGAGTAGATTTCCCGACACCGCCACACCTACTCATCCCGGTTAGTCGCACTCCCACCAAAGTAAATTACCAACCAGCTACCATAATGCCAATAACCTCACGCATTGCTTCACAATCATTCACTATACCATAGCAGACCCGAAGAGATCCTAAGCTCACTGCTATAAACTTCAGGTATTTCTAAGCCTCTTGCTTGACAATCAATTACGACCCACGCTTAAAGATCCTTTAGATTCACTACCTTTCATGTGAGACATTCGAAAGCAGCATTCATTCACTTTTATCAAAAATGATCCTTAAACATTCTCTCCAATCAATACCTCGTATGTGAGGTGTGTTGTAGTCATCATGATCTTTTTGCGAAATAGAAGGATCCTCAAAGGGGTTTCTTGGTAAAATGGGAGGAATGAGACGTCGAAATGCGTGAAATAAGTGTTATTGAACAAGAAGGACCTTTAAGGGTCCTTTTGGATGAAACCCAATGAACGAAACTGAGAAAAAACTCAAATAAGTGGTATTCACCCAGAAAGATCTTTAATGATCTTTCTAGATAAAAGTCAGTGGATGAGACTTTGAAATATCTCAAATGGAAGATATTGACCTAAAAGTTTTATTTTTGGAAGTGACTATGTACATACAGGTAGGTATAATCAACGTATTACGAAATATGGAGTCATATTATAATACTATAAGTATTCGTTTATTAATATAAATTGAATTTCTTAGGTTCTTAATAATTTTTTTATTAATTCTCTACTACATACAAATAAAGTATAAGTTAAATAGTATAAATACACAATTATAGAAAATAATTAAGTCAAAATAAGATCAACTAATCTAGAAGTATTTGTAGTGTTTCCTCTCTTTAGTTTTGAAGGAAACAGTTGAATTTCCTTACTTTCAACGGAATAAATGAAAAATAGCTACTGTTAGCACTTTTCTTCTCTCTTAATTATATCATTTTTATTTCTGTCCACCACCTACAAAAATAAAAAATTATATTTTCTTTTCTTTGTTAATTGACTTTAAACATGGGAAATAGAAAAACAAAAAAGTCAAATTGCTTGCAATCTGAGAACATAACCTTGCTTAAGGTAAATTGATTAATCATCACTTTAACCTTTTCTCTATTGAGCTTATTAATAGTGTTGCAAATCAAAGCAAATGAATTGATAATTTTTATAATAAAATGAACCGATTTAATATAACCTCATTTATAGTTCTAAATAAATATTATTGTATCATTAAAAAGTCTATCAGATTTATTCTTAACATCTGTTAGAAAAATGCCTCTTTTGCTGTTATAGTTCAATCAAAGTGTTTATTCCTGTTCATTGTAACTCTTCAACCAGAAAAATAGATTAAGATAAAGATTCTTTACAGATCATTTTGATACTCTGGCATGTTTTCAGAGAGAATCTGAAAATTCGTGCATTAATTATTATCAGCTAGTGAACAGTAAACATTTTTCAATGAAATATAATGAAAAAATAATCAAATAATTATTTAATCATTGTCGATGCCAAAATATAATGTATGTATGAGATCATAGAGGTTCTGTTAGGAGACATAAACGACGAATAAACAATTGGCTGTATTATATTACGAATTTTATGTTAAGATAAAATTGATTTTAAGAAGAATTCAAAGTTAACTCATAATCATCCAATAAATGAGAAAATTTATAAGAATGATTCAGTTATAAGAAATAAAGCATTAGAGATAAAGATGTTCAATCGTTAATGTTTTATGATCAGATCTCTTTTACGTGATCATTACGTTAAATGTACTGAAAATAATGAAATTCAACTGTTTCCTTCAAAACTAAAGAGAGGAAACACTACAAATACTTCTAGATTAGTTGATCTTATTTTGACTTAATTATTTTCTATAATTGTGTATTTATACTATTTATCTTATACTTTATTTGTATGTAAGTTAGATAAATTAAAACTAATATTTGCTGCTGAATAAATAATGGTGAATAAAAATTAGGATGAAAAAGTAGCAAAGTTCGGCTCTTCAATCGAGTGCCATATATGCAGCTCTTAGTATAAAATACAATGGTGAATTGATAGTCAGCAGAAAGAATCAGTTGAGTTTATCTGCGCTACATTGTCTTTAACGGATTTACAACACTTAAGCATGAAAAAGTTATGCTCGACAAGATTTTGCTTAGTTATTACTGTCAGAGATCTTTTTTTTTCTTTCTTAAAGAGATAGACTTTTAAATACCTCAATTAATGTTTAATTAGCCAGAAAGAAAGCCGAAGATCATGAATCGACACTGTCAGCTGTTGAAGAGATAAGTAGGAATAATCTTGATGAAAATCTGCATGAAAATATATAAGTTTTGTGTCTTAAGTGAAGTTGTTTATATAGAGATCTTTCTGCAAAACAAAACGGTGAATGAGTAGTGTGCACGCAGAACCGAATAGTTTTAGCGACAAATTATAATTGTGACTCTTTTTCATAACCGAATCGCCAGTATTATAACTTGCGACAGATAGATGCAATACTTTAGAATTTAGTGTGTATTGTTCAAAATCTTTCACTTGAAATCCATCGAGAAAGACTTCCATTGCCTCAAGTAGAAGGTATAAGAGGAGAAGAAACACAAAATATGCTTACTTTTACGAACTTTGTTCTTTAGCAGATATTACTAGAAAACTGAGGACGGCATTTTAGAATGAATCGTTGGTCAGTGTGCTCATATGATTAAATGCTACGTGAGCATATAATTAGTTGAGATACACAGCGATTATTCGATCAAAGATCCATCATCGATGTTTCTTCGAAGGACGGGAAGGTGCTTCTGTCTTTCGGTGTTGATGCATGTGACCGTTTTTATTTTTCGATTTTGAATCAGTTAGGAGGATATATTAGTGCGTAGCAATAAATATATGATTCTTTTTTATTTGTGAAAATACGTAGATAAGCGGGTACACCGACAGTTGAGCCCCCGACAGTTGAGCCCCGACAGTTGAGCCCCNNGGGGCTCAACTGTCGGGGCTCAACTGTCGGGTCACCAGATAAACGCGTTAGTTGAATCCCCATTGCCGTCTATAGTCTTAATTGTGAAATGGGTTAAGATTTTTTTACTTTACTTTTAGTTATGAATTGGGAAAGATGTTTGTCTCGAGCTGTATGCCTAATAAAAGTATTTTAATTTTTTCAAAGAAGAGTCTAATGTCCTACTAAGTGAGCTGTATAAATGAGTGTAGCAGTCTGCATTCAACGAATGCTCAATAGTTAGGCGGCAATTTAAAATGATGCAGAAGACAGTTGATTTTCGTTTATCTTGCTTATCTGTTATAAAAGGTTTTTATAAGCTCTGAGCGAGACACACATAGGACACTTTGATTATGGAGTTATTTGTCATATTTGCTTCCTTATGACTGAGTCTATTCTGAGTGTGGGCGTGGAATAAATGTAATCTCAGGTCAATTCGAACGATTTGAACTTTTTTCAATCTTTCTTGAAATAGATTTGAAAGATGTTTAAAATTCTCACATATACCTCACACATCAGGCGTGTAAAGTACTTTCAATTGTATTGGCAATGATCTACCATAGTGATGATGAGCTGAACACATAGCTACTGCTGATTGAACTTTTATTGTGATCTTAGTTAATTTTCGATTCATATTACTGCTAAGTGTTACAATTAGAATGAACCAGCTATGTTAGTGTGTCTTGTTCTATCTATATAACCAATGTCATCTATTTCTGAATAGCCCGTGTTGTGTAATCTTATTAGCCTAGCTGTTTTTGATACTTTCTGTTAGTGAAAGGAAGAAATATCACGATACATAAAGCACTCATAAAAAATCTTAAAAAATGATACAAAAATTTTACACAATTCTGAAAAGTCTTTCGAATACTGGTGAAAGTTCTAGAAAGTCTTTATCATCACACTGTACAGATATTTGGAGAGCTTCGAGTTCGTTATACCCTTAAGAGATTTCCTAAGTGATAATTCACTTTCGGTAACATATTGCTTGAATATATAGAAAAAAATATGTCAGTCATGATACAGTGAGTCACATACAGTCTGATTTTCATAGCGCTTTAATGTGTACCAGCTTCACATGTACGCAGGTGAGAACCAAAAGGGAACAAAAATATCTGAATTTCCGAATTCTTGGGTTTCGAAAAATTTCTAATGCTTTCCAATATTTTTCAATGTATATGGAAATCCTTAGAAAATCGTGTAAATGTGTAAAATGTCACAAACCAGTCAGATTGGATACAGACGTATGGGTGTATTTAGAGAAGTGTTCAAGAAAAGGAATTTATCTGTCTTTCTCTACTTCTTAAAAAAGGTTTCACAAAATTCACACTCTCTGTTATGTAGACGTCAAATACTTTTTGCCAGTTCTAGATTTGGAATAATATGACAAAAGAGATTGTAGTTACGCTTATCGCTGTTATGGAAATAATTATCATCTGATATGCTTTGCTGAATCATAAGAAACGACAGAAACATTTATCATTTATTGATGGCTTCTGTGAGATCATTTTAGAACGGAAGTGGAACTATATGTGTTTGTTCCTCTCGAAATAAAGTGAAATTCATGTATCTGACAGATATTATGCGTTGAGTAGAGTGGGCATAGAAAAGATCATGATTGATTTTAATGTATTGTAAATAAATTGCATTGCTAATACTGTTTCTTTGGAATTCGAAGTCTATTAAAAACTATACCACATCAGTCGATTTTTTGTTTGCAAAAGCTAGATTAAAATCAATTAAAATCTCAAAGTAGCTAAAAAGTCTATCGTCATACGATCTGAATATCTTATCAGTTCGATCTATTTTGATTAGGGATGTGCAGTGTCGGTGTACTGACCACCGACTTGCACTGACGGTGTGTCCAGTGGAGCACTGACTACACTGGCACTGTGTCCAGTGTAGCACCGACTTGCACCGATGGTGTACTCAGTGGTCAGTTTTTCAGTGTTTACACCGACACTGCACATCCCTAATTTTGATTGATCACTCTTTCGATGAGTATTTTGTTTTCCTTTCAAAAGTTATAAATATTAGATAAAAATTACAATAAAATTGATGAGTACTGGAGCAATACTTAAACGAAGTTGTTCGTAGTGTTTGAACTATTTCATTAAAAAAACAATCGAACAACGCAAACTCTATCAATCGATAACTTTGCTGTACTCGAATCATGATGGAATCACTATTGGCATAAAATTGATTACAAACGATTCAGATCAACGCAGGTTGGTTACGAGCTTCAGCATTAACACACAAAATAATTCATTACACTTGATGCTTATCGTAAAGTTTCTGCATAGGTTATAATCCAATTTAAGTATGTGGATACACGAAATTATTTTATTTTTAGAGTTTGTATTTTTTATCATAGATTTCTTTCGAATCAATAATTAATCAGACGTATTTTTCTAATCTATTTCTATGCACTTTTTGTACTTCTACATAGCTACATAAGATGATGATCTACCTCAAACTATTATCAAGTGTTAATCAATTTAGACATACTCGATTTTCTGTAATTCTTTTTCGAAAGTTGGTTTCAATCCTACTCTAAGCAATAATTCTGCAGATTAGTACTTCCAATAAGAAATATGTACTCATCCTTGAAATTCACAAATTGTTTTTTAATTAGAAAAAGGAAACATCGAATAGTTCTTATTTGCCGGATCCAGTTGATCGAACGGCGCAATCCGGATTCCATACCCGGATTGAAAACGGTCAGATCCTGGCTACGTATCTAGATCGGAAACTATTCATATTTCTTCGTTTCCGATCGCCAAAAGAAAACTATCGGAAACGGAAGCCCTATCCGCTTATTGCTTCCGGAACCAGTAATTAGCGGGAAATACTTGGAAAACGGAGACCGGAAAATTTTTCGGAATACTGCTTCGGAATTAGATGGAAAATCATCGGATCAGACAGTTTCCCACCGTATGTATTTGACCTGAGATATTGTTCTCAATAATGCTCTTGCTGTCAAGAGTATTTTAGAACAAAGACAATGAATGAATCAACGAATCAAATAAGGAAAACAATAAAAAGAAAATAACGATTTAACTCTAATTGATTTCTGTCTCTCGTACCTATTCTTATGTAAAGACATATAACTAAGTATTTGAAACAGTCTAAATAATATTTAAAAAATTATCCGTAATTATTGATAATTGATTTTTTTTATAGTCGCTATTATCTTGAAATCATCAAAACACTGTTTCTATTGTGAATACTGGTTCATCAAAAATCTATAAAACTTGATTACTGCTACTGACATATTAGAATACTTTTACTACTATCCAGGTCGAAAAATCTGACGTAAGATCTTGCAATCCGGATGCCAGATCTTACAATCCGAACGAAATCTTATAAGCATCAGACAAGAACTCGTCGTCTCTGAAATCTTGCATCAAGTCATATTATATTTTCTTTAAAGATCGCACATGCAATTTATTTTCAATACAAATTTATCGTAATATTTTAACGAGATATTAGTTTAATTGAAATATCACAGTGATATTTCTATAGGTAAGAGAACCTTTCAAGAATCTTCTGATACAACTTAGTGTAAGAAGTCAGAGACGACGATTTTGCATACGATTTTTCGTCTGATCTTATCAGATCAGATATGATCAAACGTACGATTCTTGTAAGATCTTGCCGTCTGGTTTCTCACCCTGGGTAGTAAAATACCCAGGACAAACAATCAGATACTAAGATCTGATAAGAATCTGAATCTGATCT
>OENM01001638.1:0-29614 GCA_900239745.1 Rotaria magnacalcarata | reverse complement strand
GTAAAATAGCTGCACACCGAGTCAACCAAGTCCTATCATTTTCTTAGTGTTGTTATTAGGGACAATGACTCTAACTCAGATGCGACGGAAAGATTGTTTTAGTTCATCTAATTTTTAACTATAAATATACTAAAAGCGTATTCGTCATTGTAGGATGAGTCACTTTATGTAAGCGATAATCTTATGCAAATATATGATAATACTCTATTGACTTTATCATGTGTTCGTTTCTTTACTTTTAATGATCGGTCTCCATTAGAGATCTGCGTGACCATTTCGTCGTGACCAAAAACAAAAGAAAATTCTTCGATAATAGTTTCCACGGTGGATGTGAAAAAATAATTCTGTTTCATGTTTTCTACTCAGAATTTTAAGCTCTTCAAATGACACAAAATAGTCGAGGATATAATCAACTATGATGGAGAAAACTGCGGCGCATTCGCCGTGACCAGTTTTGGTCATGACCGGTCTCGACTTTCTTGTGTCATTTTGAAGAGCTTAATATTCTGAGTAGAAAACATCAAACAGAATTATTTTTTCATATTCACCATGGAAACTGTTATCGAAGAATTTCTTTTTTCTTTGGTCACGACGAAATGGCCACGCGGATCTCTAGTTTCCATAGTAGAAAAATTTCCCCAAAGATCCTACTACTTTCTTACATAGGAACATTATCTTCCATGTGTCCTTAATCATATCCGTATCAAAGCATCGAGTCATCTCACGTCGTAGAACTCTTCATCTAAAAAACAAAAGATGTGATTCGATACTAAGAGTGTTGAATAATATCTCTCAAGATCATACAAACTTATCTGTACAAGCAGTTTCTTTAACATCAACAACAAGTATGTATGAAAAACTAAAGAATGACGAACACTTGATGACTTCATATCGAATTCACACAAATAAGAGAACAAGCACAAATAATTCTATGAAAAAATGCGTTGAATTTCATCTCTCTTCAACGTACTATTTTCATATACGAGTTATGATCTTCACTGTTAGATACTAGGTAGTATTTTTAACGTTCGATGCAGTTCTTGTAGTTAATAAAGTACATTAAAACAAGCGTTAACTCTAAGCTGTCATCTCTTTTCATCTGACAGAATGCCAAAAACAACATAATGAATAATCATACATTTTGTGTTCTTTTTGACGAAAAAAGCGTGCGGTTTTTAACAGTCAATACTCTTTTTACTCCTTTTGGAGGTTATCGTAGTACTATCCTCTTTCGAATAGTAATGTACCTTTCTATAGGTTGATGTTTATTTAATAGGACATTTAGGTTATAAATCAATAAAACGCTTAATTAGTGATGGAATATACAATGTAAAAAAAAACTTTATTTCTTCATTCTCTTTGCTTCGTAAATCATTACAGAACAGAATAGAATAGAAAAACTCGTACTAAAGACGTGACTAAGAAAAGACGATGATTAGAATTAGCGATATGATAAATGAAGGACATCTCTCATGTATTCTAAACGAAAGAATCTTAAGCATGGGAGTAAAAACAAAATCCATGACTATAGAAAATACAGCTGACATTATTATGTGTGTACTCGATCTGGTGTAGAACCGAAACGAATAAACAGGTATGATAAATTGTTATTTTTATGTTTGAAAAAAAATGAATTGTATTAAAATCAGTACACCATGTTAGTATGCGTCGAACAACGAAAGGCTATAGGCATTCCGTCATAACCTATTATGATGTTATTTAGACTTAAGATCATACAAATTATGTTTGCTCTACAGTTGTTCGCTTATCGTTCTATATAAATAACTTTACTGTTACCTAATACTATGTTAAAGTGTCTCATTGAAATTCTAGAACTAGTTGCAAATGATATATATATCTATTTCAAAACTGATTTTTTTATCGTATCAGAAATATTTTAATTTCTATAATAGGGACGAAGCAGTTTTTCAGAGAAAATTTCGCCAAAAGTTCTTCCAGTATGAAAATGTTAAGTATTTATATCATAAAATTCATGAACATTGAAGAATTGACATCTTATTTTGTCATGATCTCGCAAGTAATTTTGTCTGATGATCAATTATATTTCCTCTGAGGACCATTCGAGCAAAAACTAAGGGTTTTTGAGTAGTTATGTCTATCAGGTGTGTGCTAAATACTCGAAATTACTCGCATTCTAAGAACAAATTAAAAGAAATCCAGCCTTCATACCCTAGATAAACATCATCTCTCATCTACAAAATTTTCATCTGTACTCCAAACATTTGACGCAAACCTTATGGGTACTGATGGGACACCTCATAAATTATCGATGACATATATTAAGCCGTTTTCTTTAATATAGTATTAAGATTTCTGATGAAATACACATAGTTATGTAAGGAACTTTGTCAATATTTGAATTATCCGTATTCGAGAGACATATTTATTTTCTTTGAAAGATTGACTAAGGAGGCGCATGATCATTCATCATCTAACATTTTGTCGGATAAAATAAATTTAACAGCTGCGTTTCAATCCATATTTTTTAGAGTGATTGATTCCCTAAAAAATCCTATTTTGTGTCTATGTGTATGACTTTTATTCAGCCCAGTGTACCGTTGCTACCTAACAGATCTTTCGAAACATAAAAAAAATTATAACATGCTGTGGCTAAAATTGCAAGCAATAAACACATGTAAGTAAATAAATTACTCGTACAATAGAAAGACAATACAAAAGATTTTCGTAGCGAAATCTCAAGCTGTAGTATCTGTGTCACCTCACTTTTTTTTATTTAAAGGTTCACTACATTATTTAGGAAACTCGTTTAATAAAATGAATCAGCTCTCGTATAACTAAAAAGACATCTTCATCTCCGCCAACCCTAAATAGTTTTTTTTCCAGATATTCGTAAGAGAATAGAGATGAGAGTTCAGTTTTATCAAAAAAATAAATAAATATTAATCAACATATATTTCTTGCGGGAAAAGATTCAGCATAATCACGAATATATAATTCACACTGATGAATATGTTTTCCCCCAACGATTTCTAGGATTCAAATTATAAGCATGTTTATATTAACAAACGAGAAAATGAGTAGAAAGCTGCTTTGCTTTCTTCTTCTGCTTCGAGAACATAGAAAAATGATATACAAAATCACATTTCATTATTATTACAGGATTTCATTATTGATTTTACATGAATATTTTAGAGCACGAACATTTGATGTATCGTATTTTAGCTTATTTATTTAAAAAATGTTTATTTCTATTAACAACTATTATTTCAAAATTAACAAAAAACTTATTAATACGAGCACTATGGAATTATAGATTGATTCGAGTATATTTTATAATAGTTACTCTGTCATTTACAGTACTTATTTATAATCAATCGAATACTAATGTGATTTCGAATTCAATATTAGAAACGTTAACTGCTGACAATAAAATTATACAAGTAAGCAAAGAAAATCTTTCTCCTATTGAATTAGAAAAATATTCGTTTGTTATTTCAGTGTCGTTTTCCTCAATTATCATTGAATATTAATACATTAACGTTTAATATACCAAACACTTCTCAGCCTATATGTCAATCCTGGTTTTATCCAATTATTATAGAGAATTATCATGTACGACTTGTTGTTTCCTATCTGAACTGTGCTGCTATATTTTATATCGGCGAAGGTGATAAAGAATATGAAAAAATTCCAATACAATTATATTTTAATGTGAACATTTTACTAATAAGTGATTATTTTACTGTACGATGTAAAGATCCTTCGACAAAAGCTATTTATCCTAGTTTACCTTACGCATCAATACATTATAATCCAAATACTCGAGATCGATTGGCAAATATTAAAAAAACAGAAGATAATTTTAATGTACTTGTGTTAGGATTTGATAGTGTGTCAAGATTACAATTTGAAAGAATGTTACCAAAATCATTTAGTTATATAACTAAACAATTAAATGGACTTGTTCTTAAAGGTATGTTGAACTATGAATATCTAATCAGAAATTAGTTTCTTGACCGACATTTCTGTTTATCGGTAAGGTGGTTATGTGTAAGTGGTAGCGTTCGTTCTCAGATAGTGTTAATTAATATTTCTTTAGTAACGTGTCGTTTAAGGTAAAAATCGTAGAATTCTACTAGAAAGACTAGTACTCTTTGACCATGGTTAAATAAAACTGCCAGACAGTTTGTATAAGAAGACAAGAACATCATGTTAACTGATATGGTATGACTGCAGTGAAAAAAGATAATTCTATCATTAGGAGAGACGGAAGTTCTGTCGTTTTCCTACAATATAGAAAAATAAACAGTATCATCACAACTAGAGAAGTCTATAACCAATATTATTTAGACATTTTCTTAGATTATGAAAAAATTCTGTCCTAATTAATTATGAATAATAGTTAAATATGTTCTATACTTAAGCAAATTTTTTCATGCATCATATCTGTTACTATATATTTCAAAAGAAATAGCTAAAAATCACAATATCCCTTGTCGACTAAATAGACCACAAAAATAAATATGGAGATCCTTTTTTGTGTACTCAAAAAAAAAAAGAGTACACTATAAAATCGGTCAGTGTGTCCGGTCGTCCGTTTATTCGATAACTCTTCACAATTACATTCGATTGAGCTGAAATTTTGTGCACAGAATTGTCTCATCAATATCTAGGTCGAGTTCGAAGATGAGAAGGATCCGTCAAGAAATGGCTGAATTATCGAAAAAATTGTCATTTTTGATCAGACCATCCCTGAGGGGGAGTACAGGGATTTTTCAAAAAAACCTTTTTTTTCTCAGAATTATCCACAGCATATACAAATCATCTCAGTTTTTAACGCTGATTCTGAATCTGGTGTTAGTTTTGAACCAAACCGTAGCTTTCTAACGAAACATCGCCTGAAAACGGTTTCAAAATGCACAAAAACTGCATCCAGAAATCAAATTGCCTAGTTTCTCATGATAATTTTGGTGTTCAGACATTCTAGAATGACTCACATATCCCATGCACTTTTTGAAGTACACATAACTCTCGGATGAAATCCGAAGTTTCCACATTTTTTTAATTTTATACTAGAATACTTCGTCCGACATCTAAAAATGCAAGTCAACAGAATAGTCTGATATCAGCACTCTCTCAGTGGTCTTCAAAACTACATGCGCTGAGAAAACAATTGTGGAATACATGTAATTTAGTAGAAAACTGATGCAATGTTTTCATCTTAAAAATCTAAAGAAACTTCCTGTTTTAACAAAACAAGTAGAAGAAATTTTCTTTGACGCATCATTTCTCTTTTTTTCTACTTCGTCTATTAATCTATGAATGAAATCTTTTACACTAGGCTATAATATATTGGGTGATGGAACACCACAACAATTAATTCCCATGTTAACAGGCTTCAAAGAAACTGAATTACCTTCAACACTTTATCGTGATCGAAATGCTTCATTTGTTAATATATATCCATTTGTTTGGAATCAATATCGTCAGCAAGGTTACGTTACTGGCTATGCTGAAGATCGTCTTGAATATGGTATATGGACATTTCGTTTAAAAGGTTTTAACGAAACTCCAACGGATCATTATCTATCACCTTTCTATCGCATGGAAACAACCAAAGCATTGCTACATAAACCTAATTCACATTGTATTCGAAATCAAACATCATTTGATTTATTTCTATCCTATATTGATCAATTTTGGTCGTCGTATCCTGAAAATAAAAAATTTTTCTTTGCTTTTTTTAAACAATACACACACGACGGTTATACAGCAACTTCCGTACTTGATTCGTCATTAGTAGAATTTTTAAAAAAATTCAATCAATTCGATGACTACAAAAAGACTATTATTGTAATAATGACTGACCATGGTGCGCGTTTTTCAACTGCACGAGAATCATCGCAAGGTAAACTCGAAGAACGTTTACCATTTATGAGTTTCGTTTTTCCAAAATTATTTCAAACGAAATATTCAAAAGCAATAAAAGTTTTACAACAAAATATCTATCGTTTAACAACGCCCTTCGATATTCATGCGACTTTATTATCATTACTTAATATGAATCAGATAAATTACACAGTAAATCATAATATCAAGCAACGTAATATATCTCTGTTTAATTTAATACCAGCACGACGAACATGTGATGATATCGATTTAGAGCCACATTGGTGTTCATGTTTACAATGGGAAAGTCTCAATATAAATGATACAATAGTCAAAGAAGCTACGACAAATATAATAAGTTATATAAATAAACAACTCTTATCAATAGAAAACAGTTTATGTCATCAACTTCAATTGTTGTCTATTGAAAATGCGCAAATGTATCAACCGAATCAAGCCCTATTAACATTTTCAAGATCGTCTGATATTGATGGTAGAGTACCAGAATACGGAGATAATAGTACTGATATAATATTTTATCAAATTACATTTAAAACTCAACCAAATAATGCTATATATGAAGCTACAACGCAATATTCAAATAGATCTCATAGTTTTACGACAGATCTAAATCATATTAGTCGACTCAATGCATATAAATCATCGGCATCGTGCATCGAAAAAAGTCATTCACATTTAAGAAAATTCTGTCATTGTATTAAATAGGATTTATTTTAATTGTTTTTTTTAAAGTTCTATAAATCTGTTTAAAAAAAAGGAATATTGATACTTAATTGTTAAAATTTAATGAAATAAAAAGAAAAAATTACGAAAATAAAGAGTTTTGTATTGATAAAAATTTGTTCAGATCCACTACCCTCTGGTGACCCAGTCGAAGTGCTTGTAAGTCCTCCAGTGGCAGTGCTGGTAAGTCCTCCGACGGCAGTGCTGGTAAGTCCTCCAACGGCAGTGCTTGTAAGTCCTCCAGCGGCAGTGCTGGTAACTGGTCTAATAGAAGTAGTTGTACTTGAATTACTATAATCAATTAAACATGTAAGATCAGGATCGACAGTGACCGCATCTTTAAGCTGTTTGAAAGTTGTCATATTGTTGCAATCATTACTTAAACAAATAGCTTCCATTTGATAGATATAAAAACTTTTTGAACGAATATAATAGATAAGAGTCATATCAACTTGAGCTACCTCACGGGAGCCCATACAATAACTAGAGTAATGCCATGCAGCATTACATTGTGCTATACTACTAGGTGAGTTTCGTGTAGCAACAAAACCACAAGCATGACTTTGACAAAGCTGTTTTGTGCAATTCGACATATCTGTATTAGTAACATCTGAATCAACACATGTATTGCAAACATAACAGCTGTTATCAAGATCGCCAAGAAGTAATCGTTCAAGCGTTGCATTTGGTATACGTGCATTTAATGCATTCGGTAAACGATTAACATCTCCAGGTTCATTACAACCACTAGATATGCAACAAATTCAATATGAATATATATATATATACATATATATCTATTTATTTATTGAAAGACTCCATTTACTCACTTAGTATCACATCCATATGTAATTGGTCCGTATTCCCAATCCCAACCTACAGTTGGAGATGGATTTAGATATACAGCTTCCTCTCCAAAAATAAAACTTTTTTCTGTAATATTTGGTATCGTCGATACATCACCGATATGAGCAGCACGAAGTGATCCTACATCACTAGGTTCTAATGAAATATTTCGCATAAGTACACATGTGCTATCCAGTACAAATCTTGTAGTACATGGTGGTAAACAAATACTACTTGCTGGAAATGTTGATTGACATTCGTAACAAGAAAGAGCTGAAATCGAATGATTTAACGAAAGAAATAATAATGCTACAAAGCAGGATAAATTTAACATATTGTATCCGCTAAACATCATTCAACAAAAACGAATGAAATCATCGGAGTTGGAGACAGTTTATACTTATATGCTAATCATAAAATGTAACTTAGGCAAGCAATAAGTTGAATTTTTACAGTTATCAGTAATCTAGAGGAACGCTCATAAAGCAATAATATATCCAATAGAGAACAATGCTAACACTTGAAAGTAACTTGATTTTCAGTTTTGGAGCTGTATAAGTATATTTTGAAGACAAAAAAAAAATCTTTCTTTTTCTCTCTTCGTCGTTATCAACATGAGTTTTTTATTGAAAATGAGTAAAGATACATAGTGATTCTTTTTCTATTTTTGATTACCATTGACAAACGATTTGATCCTTCTATACAATATTCAATAGAATTCCATTCCTTTAATCTTAAATTCAAATCTACTTGAGATTTGATTAAACCATTTGTCTAAAATGAATTCTTAGCATAATATAGATAACAGTAGATTTAAACATATGTAGCATATTGAATGTTGATAAAACATTTCTATCGCTAAGTTAAAGATTTCTATTCTTTAATATTTCTGTTGCATGAAATCTATTCAATGTAATTCTTTACATGATGTAATAACTTCTTTGTTGTAGCTCCAAAATGTGCGAATACAACGATGATACATAATCAATGACTATCAGTACACGGGGAAAATTCGAAGGAACAATAGCCTGACTTTGAAATTCAAGGCTATAGATCGACATTATTAAAGCTGTTTGCAAATATAATTCAATCTTCTCTAGTATCATAAGTTCTAATGTAGAAAACTGACATAGATATAGAGATTGTTACAAGCTTTCATTGATTCCAGATTGCTGATTTCTTTTTTTCCTCCAAAGATCAACTGCAAAATAAAATCATCTATAGTTATACTGTATCGGATTTTACAGGACATTGAAAAATAAAGAGATTTTCGAATGCTAATCCAGAATATATAATTCAATTTGTGCTCATCTATAATTTGATACAACTAATAATTAAGAAGATCTACTTAAAATATCATATTATAATGCAAATTTATCTACTGAATGAAACCATTTGATGTGTTTTCTTTACTTCATCTTCGTAGTTGAACATCTTATAAGATGTTGATTTCATTTCAAATGAAATAAGCATGTTTAATAATGATAAGTACTGATGATAAAAACTTTTCGTTTTTTTTTTTGGAATGTTTTGTACCATGCAATAGATTATCAGTGATATCGATCACAATGATCGATCTACTGTGTACTAGCCCAACGTTGTTTATATTAGTAATATACTATCACAAGCACCTTTGATGAGTCATCAAAGATGAGTACATAAACAGATAATTAACTTTTTCGTTCATTTTGTAAAACTATAATCATTTCTAAAATAAATGATTATGAAAATTTTCGAGATCTATTAATTTTTCATTAGCAATATCATTTATAGATGTCGCTGGTGACTTTCTTCTATTAAAATAAATCAATAAGTATGTTGATAAAAATAAATAAATAACTCGACGAAAAAGCGAAAGACAAAAAGCATACTTCTACAAATAATGTGTTGAGTAAAAAAAAGAAGTCTTCTCATTTTCTATAGAAAAACAAAGCTAGTTATGGTACGACTGTATTCAGATGAGAAAATAAAACTCACTCAGAGATACATCCGACATACATATAAACAGAACAGAACAAACAGAACTGAATTGATTTTTCTCCTTTGTTTATAGAAATTATGACGGGCTTTTCTAAAGTCGCTGTCTATCGACAAGATCTTCCACCACGCGGCGGTTATGCTCCGATGGCATGGGCACACGTACCTGCTCGTCGCATTCCATTGTGGCCGTTCGTTTCACTTTGGTTTGCTTCAAATCTATTTGGATATTTTTATCATATATCCGAAAAACGTCAATATTGGCAAAATGGTAAACAAATCATATATTTATAGATGAAAATAAACTTTATATCCATTTCTCTTTAGAAATGGAAACCGATGAAAGTCGTTCATGTATTGAGCCAGTATTATTAGCTGAACAAGATCGTATTCTTTTACGACAATATCGTGCCAATCGTGATGAAGAAACAAAATTAATGAAGGACGTACCCGATTGGGAAGTAGGTACATGGTTTGGTGACAAGGTATTCAAATCTCGAACATTCTTTCCTGATCGACCACATTTACTTGATTATTATGGAGTTTCTCGTCCGTCTACACAACGTTTGGATGTCAATGCAAGTCAATGGCAAATTTAAGAAGAACTCTTTTGTTTTGCGATATTCTCCTTTAGTTGATTTATTTTTACCCGCCTTGTAGAATATATTGAAACTCCAAGTTTTTTTCTTTTTTAGATTGATATTACATATCTGAACAGTCGTGTGTGTGCAGGCACATTACTCACGGCATATACATATTGTCAAATGGCATTATATATTATTTAAAAGCTTTTATTTGAAAAGGAATTCTATATTTTTTGTTTTATTTTCTGTTATTGTTCTTTTTAAAAAAGAATGCAATCATCGACTTATAACCAATATTTACCAGACGAATTTAACGATAATTTTTTTTATAATGATGATAACGATAATAAAAAATTATTTTTGCAATCACAATCAATGATCAACGGCCAAACAGAAGAGGAAAAAGTTGAATATGATTCTCGTGGACCAATTAATGGTAATGGGGAGAACAACGAAAAATTATTTTTGATAAGATTTGAATACGCTGTATTTTTATAGGTATAAAAACTGGCTTAGCTGGATTAGAAATAAAAGGCAAAGTACGAACGTTGAGTCCGGTTCTTTTTCACCAAACAAATACTCAATATTTAATTATGAGTAATAATGAATTAAAGTATTTACCAGCAGGTAAATAAAATAGAAAATGATTTATTATGTCGGTTAGTGTCGTTTGATAAAATGAATGGATGGAAAAAGGAAAAAAGTCGAAAGGAGAAATTTCGAAGAAAAACATCGAATGGAAAAATGTCGACTAGAAAATATCGAAAGTTCATATCTCTGTATAAGAAATAATGTTTAAAAAAGTTGCTAGGATTTTATTAAGTAAAGGAAAAGAAAATATAAATTATAATG
Source organism: Rotaria magnacalcarata (assembly GCA_900239745.1). Classification (NCBI taxonomy): domain Eukaryota; kingdom Metazoa; phylum Rotifera; class Eurotatoria; order Philodinida; family Philodinidae; genus Rotaria; species Rotaria magnacalcarata. The sequence continues at coordinate 18,740 of OENM01001638.1, read as the reverse complement.
AACGTTTAGGCTACATGTCGCGTCGCAAAAGATAATGAGGGGCAATTTTTCCTTTCAAAATCCGATGCAATAGTACTTGGATTAATAACTGTATTTAATTGAGCAGCTTTATTATGTAATTCATGAAGTTGAAGTTTGTACATGGACTTTTTTTTTCGACCAGGCGAAAGAGCAAATACACAAATGAAAGCAATAAAATATAGCAATATAAAAATTTGTTTAGAAAAAAATCTATATTTACATTGTTCATATTTTATTGCATGTATGCAATAGACTTGATTGAATATCGAAGGCGATCATGAAAAGTCTCGTTTATTAAAATGACTCAAAACTATTGAATAATAATTTCAATTTCTCATTTGAGGCAAACACCAAAATTCGTGCTTTCCTTTTTAGTATTTGATCAATATCTAGGAGAGGTAGATTTTCCAATGTTTTTGTGTATGATTCTGGAATATAAAATAATTAAGAATCAGGTATTTTATTAGAAAGAGTAGTTATCATGTCTAAAATAAGGAAAAATTAATTGGTATATTTTCATCTGAAGAATGAACACATTTAACGGCACGCGCCAATCGACAGACGAATACGTTAACCGTATTGTTGAAGCGGCCTCTTGTGACTATCCTTTTCCGTTCGACATTTTTTCTTTCAATATTTTCCTTTTCTATATTTCTCCTCATTTTCTTCGACATTTTGAATAGGGTTGTTCAATACCGTAAATGGCAACTCATTGAAACATAATGAAATATTTGCGATTAAAGCTATACAACGACGAGTTTATAAAACTAAATCTAGATCGTTCTAGTTCATTTTCTTAAGTGCTATTAGTTTGCCTCCTGCAATTATTCTCCATGTTCGTTAATTATGATCGTTTTCCGACAGGTTACGAATAGGTGGTTAAAGGTCGAAAGCAGATTGTCAAAAATCCAAATCCGATTTAGTCACAAATTTCGCCCTCACCCTCAGTGTTGTGCTCTACGCACGCATACTGGATTACATCCTATTGATCGAATCTTAGAAAAAAATTTTCACCAAAGATTTTCAGCGGTTCACAATTTTTGGCATTTTTTTTGACCTTTTCACTTTCGACATTTTAGCACTCGATCTTTTAAATCATCGAAGGTGTTTTTCTTGCTATTGTTATCTATCGCATTGAATATAATACGTTTATGATTAGTTTGCGAATACATGCTGAAAAGAAATGGCAACACAAAAATTTGTTAGATTTTTATATTGATTATATAAAACATGGCGTTTTTCTTTAATAGCCTATAGGTAATGTGTCGATTGAAAAGGTGTCTACAGAGATTTTTTTTATTTACTAAGTCAAATAATATTGATTGAGGAAAAAAGTTGATATTCAATACTCAGTTTTCTTTGGGAGGACAAACGATTTTTAAGTTGAACGATTAGTCTCGTAAGATTTATATTAGATGAATGATTAATTATTTTGACTTGAAGTTTTTTTGAAGAGAAAATATTTGCTAATATCATATTTTGTTTTTCCTTTAGAAATTGGTAATCTTATCAATCTTGTCTATCTTGATCTATCACATAATCGATTGAAAACATTACCATCTCAAATCGGTTTGTTTGTTTTATTCATATTTTCTAAAAATCGAGAAATTTTCTCTTGCTGTTTGCCTTCCAAATATTGATTCTAACTATTTTGGGACTAATATTTTTTACTAAATCATTCGGAAATGCAATGTCGAAGTACGTTATAGAGTATAACGAGAACTTATTCGTATTCTATCAGCAGCTGATGGAGAATAAAAGAGGAGTTCAAGTTTACAAAATATCTACGATCGATCGAAAGATTTTCATATTTTCTTTCAATAAAAAATGGCAGCTATTTTAATTCTCATTGTCTGCGTAAAACAAATTTTGTTTTTGTTTTCTTTTTCTAGGCGATTTAATCCATTTAAAACGGCTTTATCTTGAATCAAATTTTCTTAAAAATTTACCATATGAATTAGGCAAACTCAACATTGAAGATCTTGGTAAAACGAAAATTTCTTGTCTTATTTTAAATTAAAGTGAAACCATGAAATAGGTTTAAACAATAATCCACTTGGAGATCATATGCTAAGCTTATTTGCTCGACCTAATGGTACACGTGAAGTAATGAATTATCTACGAGAAAAATGGAATTTCCTTTGTTCCTTTTCAAAAATGTCTTCGTATAATAAAGTAGAAAAGAAAGGCAAATGTTTAATAAAGGATTTTATTTTCATTTTCGTTTAGATGCCATTATCTTGGGATAGCAACACAGAAACAGATCCGAATAAAAATAATTCTAATACATGACCTGGAATATTTCTTTTTCATTTCTTTTTTTCTGCCGTGCTCAACAGACTATTTCTCATGGTATTCTTGGATTGCAAAAAAGAAAAACAACCAAACACACACTCACACAAAAACGAGCTATTACTATCTTTTCACTGATTTTTTTTTTCTATTTCTCTTCTTACTTTGATTGCTTCTTTCTTGTTTTGTTTTTGTTTTATTGTCAATGCTAGAAGAAAAACAAAAAAAGATGATCTTGTGATGTGTACTTTTGACTTTTCGCAATCAGAAAGAATTGTTGCTCAAAAATTATAAAAAAACAATAATAATTTAAAGGTGCTGAAACAACAGTACAGATTTCGTTTATCTTTTTAATGTAACAACATGAAGAATTAAACAATAAAAGAACTATTCTTTATATTTTAGATTATTTTCTTCTGGTATGCAAGAACTCCATTCGTTTGATATTCTGAGCAGTAATAAGAGCCTTTCTTAGTTCTTAGAGTACAATTCAGTACACTCCTTCCTTTCAATGGCGATTATGTCAAGTCGATACAACCAAACAGTTTTAGTCCTTGACAAAAATTGATACGTGAGCGATTTGAGATAACGACGTCGAAGATTGATTGTGCATCCCCTAAGGTATGTCGGTTACTTGTGTTAGAATAAAATCAAGGGCGATTTTTAATGAGATTCCAAGAAATTATTTTCCGACTTATACCCATACTCGCTGGGTGAATTATGTCCGAAAAACATGAGTTTCGCATGATTATACGGTTGGTCGTAGAATCGATTAAAAGCTGTCAGGAAATTATCTTTTAATGCGTCATTAGGAGTGATTTGAGTATAGAAAGCCGAAAAGTTGAGGAGGACAGTGAAACGATCTCATATCTTTGTTACGATATTGTTTAACTATATTTTGTTTTGTTGTTGTTATGTCGTATTGGGCGGTCTATGAATTAAAATGTATTGTGCGGTTTTTCAGTCTGCTTTAATGCACTATATAAAGAAAGAAATTGACTCTCCAAAATTTGGTCGATGGGTGTGTCATATGTGCAGGGGTCGTGCGAAGGACCTAAGATTGGGAGGGGTGTAAAAGGGTATTTTCAACTAAGTTTAGCAAAAAAAGTACAGAAAATTTACTCTTGTTGACGAAAAAAATTGACAATTTTCAATTATTGGGGGGTTTACACTTCCCACACACATCCCGCTTCCGCAACCCCTGCATATGTGGACGTATGCTATAGCTCAATACCATTCAGGTAATCATTTTTGAAACGTTATTAATAACCATTGCATCGAATAACGTAGTCATTGATAAACATCACCTCATTTATTTTTACGCAGTCATCCTTGTGCAAGGTTTTATAATTTCAAAAAGTAAATTTTCAGATTATTCCTTAAAAACCACATACACAGATATAGTTCATCGTTCGATGCGAATATCTAACATCTTACAATGACTGTGAGAATATAAAATTACAATTTTCCCGAAAATATAGTTTGACTTTCAAAATTTTAACTCTCTATGTCATCCATTTTGCTCGATCCATCTATGAGACGACATGTATTAGATTTATGTCTTCTTTCGTTCTATTCCCACGAGTGAATGCATACATGTTCTTTTTCTCCTAGTATGTTCAATTAGATCCATTACTTTTTTCTATATACATTGTCTCTAGTGAATTCCTGTGGATTCTACACTCGTATTGGATAAATAAATAAATATATATATATATATAACTGTAGCTTGAAAGAATAAACAGATTGTACGTATATTCCTCTCTGATGAATGATTGGTTCGTCGTCAATAATCTTCACAAAATCAAAACATATTAATTTTTTGTCATTCTAGTCGAATAGAGTGCAAATTTATGGACATGAATAAGAGATATTTTGAGAACCCGATTACAGATAACTGAAAATTCTAAAACTATCAATTGAATAAATCAAGAGATATTAGTAAAAATAGACGATTGATGAAATATACAATCAATATTTTATTTCAAACGAATAATTTTTCTATTTCAGAATTATATGCTTGTTTTCTTGTGAATTCTAAACAATAATATAAATGGCCGGTGTCAGTTTGAACTATGTAAATAACCATTCTTTTTTGTACCTTGAAAAAATAAAGTTCAATTTTCTTACCCGATATGTTGCATTTAGCAAAGTTCGATATCAGTCGATCAATCATCAATGTATCATCCACAACATAATCATTCATCACAACAGTATTACTATCATCAATCCATGCAACAACAGCATCAAACATCATCTCATTTTCATCCATATCATTCTTCATTATCTCTATCAAATCTATCTTCAAATTCCAGTGATCATCATCAAACATCCACCAAAAGTTCAATTCCATTATCAAAAGATGGTTCAAAACAGAAAAAACATGAATGTAAAAAGTCAACAACAAAATAAAAAATAATAAAAAAAAACTTTTTTTTTTCTGAATTTTTCTTCTCGTCTAGGGAATGAAATTGAAGTAACTGGTAACGTCCGAAACTTATCGCCAACATTATGGACACTATCACAATTAACTGCTTTATATTTAAATGATAATCAGTTAACACGTTTGCCATCTGAAATCGTTTGCTTAACTAGTCTAGTCACACTTGATCTATCAAATAATAAATTGAGAAATCTTCCATCAGAAATCGGTAGGTTTTATTCGTAGAGAATAATGTTATTCTGCGTATAACAATATAAGTGATTGGAATCGAATTTTTTCATATATTTTGATAGACCTCTTTTTTTTTATCATACAAATGAAATCTTGATTATAATCGATGTTTAACATGACGAGTACAAAAGTCTGTATCGACTTGTTAGCAAACATCTTGCATCATATATAACCACTGTGTCACAAACAGTTCATGATTGAGTTGATATGTCTCTGGAACGGTATACGACGTAGAATAGATATGTTATATTATTCGTATGAATTGAGGCATGCGATGTGGATTAAATCTTGACGAATCATTGTGTTTGTTTGTATAAAAATCAAATGTCTGATCCTATGATTTAGACCATGTATACTAACGTACCCTTGGGGTTATCGTCGTTTATGAGTACTTCGCTGATCTAGATTGTTGTAAAATAGAAGACAATTTTTAGACAAAATAATGCTAGCCTGGAGTGTGAAGGATTACGTATTAGATGGAAAATTTTAATGGGGAAAATTATTAACGCATCCGCAGAAACGGACATGGCTGTAAAATTAATTATGAGTTAAACTGTGAATTCTTGATTCAATTAAGACTTAATATTAGTGCGCGTCTATAAATAAGCTTCGGGATTATGATACTTTGAAATTAAATTTTAGAAAAAAAAAAATCCGTTTTGTCACGACGAAGCCAATATTAAAAATACAATCTTTGTTGAATAGATTTTAGAAGAGTTTAAAAACAATATGAGAATATGATATTAATATTTTGATTTATTGAAATGGATGCCAAATATTGTTCTATCAAACTCACAAGACTAAAAAATCATATTAGAAATATTGAATTTCATAGTAATGAAATTTTTCTTTCGAGAAATATAATTATTTTATTTTTTTCTTTATCGTCAGTTTTTCTTTTATAAAATCATCTTTCCCTTTATGAAAAATTATTCTAATCATCTTTTTCTATTAACAGGTGATTTAATTACATTGCGTGAATTGAGTTTAACGAATAATTCCATTCGAAATCTACCTTATGAAATCGGTAAATTATTTCGTTTACGAACTTTAGGTAAATTAATGGTTCTACCTATTGCACAAAAACAAAACATGATTAATTAGACTATAATTTTATTTGATAGGGCTACTGGGAAATCCATTACCAACAGAAATCATTTCAATTTACAATGAATCAAATGGCTTACAAAAATTATTAGTATACTTCCTCGATAGTTTTTCTTCGTCCATCAACGGTAAAAACAAGAAAAGAAAACTTTTATCAGATTGCCATGAGTGTTCTTCGCTTTCTATTTTTCTGTCCTCGCGCTTTTCTATATTTTCGAATCATAGGTAATATTATTTCTGCATTATTAATTTTCTCTTGACAATATGATACCAAAAGAAATGCAATTATAATCTCAAGCAACTATTTTTCAATCGGTAAGATTATAATCGAATTCTGTTTTGTTATGAATATGTGTTTCGATGTTTTTTTTTCAATATTTTTCTGTTATGAAATGGGTAGTTGAAACTAGTGTAGAATAATACGAGTGAGAACGTATGAAATCAATGCGTGTCACTCGATTTTTCTGCGTTCTTTCTTTTTGCACCAATCTTTCAATGGCCATGTTTGCCTTATGTTGGCTTCTCTATTTACTTACCCCTTTCACGGTAAAAGCCATTGTATAATTCGAAAAAAACCAACTTTAACGTATACACTAATTTATGACTTTCTTCAATAATATATTAATCGCTCATAGATATTTATGATAATTACTGAAGGTTACTTTTTATTCACCTCGAAAAACTAGGCGATGCAATCATTACAAACTTCACCAGCCATTTTTCTTTCGATCTTTCTACGACCTTTTTAGTTTTTTTTACATACACTTATGAATATTTTTCGTCCTTAACGACTGTCAACAGTAATGACGTTACCAAGACATACTGTACAGCGAAAAGAGTAGGTGCCGTTTGTTTACACATTGAAACACGCAAAAGATCGAGGAGATGATAAAAAGAGGAAAAAGTTAAGTGAATGTATTACTCAAAAAAAAACTATTTTACACGTTACTACTATCGAAAGTCGCTTAGTTTTAAAATATATACGAGAATACTGCAATCTGTTATGATTAATGTGAATATGATAATTCAAAAAGAATGAAAGGTTTGTTCTGTCGAGTTAGAAAAAGAAAATAATATTTTGCATCTTTGTATTCGTAGGTAACGTAATAAGTCTACCATCAACGTTTTGTTTTTAAGTTACGTGGTAATAGCGCACATTGTCATTTCAATATGATTATATGCTTGTCTAGCAAACATTCAGTGCGGCGTCTATTAATGTTTAACAAAAGAAATCCTTGAACATAAAATACACAGCGTACATAGAAATCTTAGTATTACCGTTACAAAAAAATACAGCATGATACTGTTCTTATAAGTTGATAAAGGGCAACGACCGTCTAAAGAACTAATCAAATTTGTTTTTCAGAAATCTTTTCCGTGTGAACCAGCATGACGATTGAAGTAGTATTTAGTATTTTCGTTTGTTTATTGTATGCCATAAATTATTCAGCGTCATGACTAAAATATTCTCGGTGAGCAATGAACGATATCTTTTCTGTAAGTTAATATACTTGTATTTCAGTAGAATGACATGTTTTGTTACTCGAATAGACAGAAGCACTAATTCTTAATGTCTCGCATTAAGAAATACATCTTGGACTTTTTATCTTTTGATTAATTTTTCTATATTTAATAGTAAATTTATGCACTAAAAATAAACTACACGCAGCTGTCGACAGCCTGGATTTCTTTTGAAAATTCACATGACGTAAATAGAAAACTAAATGAAAACAGTATATCCGCAGCGTCTTCTAAAATATGCTTTTCTTATATCGATACATGACTCGTCACGCATAGCTTGTGCTACGAAACTATTAAGATTTATAACAAGCGCATCATATTGTTTTTTTATTCATGTCAAGTTTTTGTTTTCATCTGCTAAAGCTTCTATTTATTCATCGTATTTTATAGACAAATATGTCAGATAAAGTTATAATATTTGGACGGTACCAAAAGAGGCACATAATCATAATGAATTGATGATGTTTAGCTTTTTTGCTACATGCAATAAAAATCAAAATTAGCGAGAAATTATTGATGTAAATAGTATCTTTCAAGATTAGCACTGATTGAAATGTTTTCTCTCAATTTTCTCGTTTCGAAAAAGATGATTTAAACTTCTGGAAAGGTCAGCACATATTTAAGTAGTGCAAAACACACTCTGCGTGGCATCAGAACCGCAAATCCATGAGAGACCATTAAATTCCTCGAATGAACAACGCTCTTGCACGCTATAAAATATTGATAAATTACAAATATTGAGCTATTTTTTTTATATCATCTGTATGATATTTACAATTATGCAGAAAGGAAAAAAAATATGCAGCTTAAGCATTCGAAAACGAGACGTACTCGCATCTCAATGAGTGTCATTATATTTCACGCTTCATTGCTTATAGTCAATCACGTCCGATGTACATATTGCATGCGATCGTTAAAAAGGCCTCCGAGAAAGAAGAGAAAAAATACGAGTTCTGATACCGAAGGACGGTTGAAGAAATTAATTTTCTTTTCTTTTATCTGTTCGACTTTATAGGTCTACATGATAATGTTCTTTTGGTAACCAAAAGATAATAGTTGGGTGTTAATAATTCTGGTCTTCTTATAAGGTGCACCCAATCTTTTTTTTTCTTAATAGACTTATTTGTTTTTTTTCTCGATTATTTAATCATCACAATAAAAAGATTACAACTAAGTAGAAATAGGCGAGTGATAAAGAAACAAGAAAATACAACTTATTAAAACTAATAAAACGAAAAAAAATAGTAGATTTATGCACTTGAAGTTCTATGATAAATAATCATTGAATTCTCTTGTTTACCCAAGTTTCTTCTTTCTTAATGTATTTCGCAAGATTATCGTGAATATAAATTTATCTTCATCGATTATTTTGCTCAGCGAATATCTCTTATCGCTTTCTTTGTGCTTCACAGAATTCGTTGATGTAGTTAAGTCCTATTGAATCACCAAGAGAACTGTTTTTGTCATTTTTTTCTCTCGCGAAGTTGGCCAATACACTTAGCGTTGACTGAATAGATGCATGAACATGCGAGCATTGCTCCAATACTCTTCATCATCCGGCTGAAAATAGATGAGCAGCAACAGAAAAGGGCACAATCCAGGGACGGTGAAATGGCACATAGGTTTTTTCCTTCTCAAAATTTTTCTTCTCTTTCGTTGCGTTGAACAGAAAAGAAACAGGCGATTATTTCCCTCTTATTCCTCTCGCTTTTTTTTGCCTTCGATACATTGATTAAGAAAATGTAGAGAAGAGAAAGAGAAAAATAGGAAGTATAGTCATGTTCTTATTAATATAATTCTCGGCGTATTTGTTTTTTTTCTTCTTCTAACTCGAAAAAAGTAGTAATCGGCTTTTCACATGAAAAAAGCCTCGTTTCAGAGAGAAAGAAATGCGCTCAATTGGTTGAAAATTGATATTTAAAAAAAATCAAAGAAGAATCTCTATTCTTTCTATTTCTGTCTGTCTTTGCGTCTTGACATTCACGATTCTATTTCTTTTACTATATTATGAACACAACGATGTTGAACTATCGTGATCATTACAAGAAGACAAGCGTGGAGTGGTGAGAGTGAGTGACCTTTCACATAATAGCAGCATGGAAGCAGGAGTGACAATGCTTGCGACTGTGCAGCAAAAGAAAAATTCAAATGAGCCAATCTTTTTAGTACTTTTAAGCATATTAGGAATGACTTTCACTTTGTTTCTTATCTTCTCTCATGATTATGACCAGGAAATGTTTATAGAAGTCAAAAAAAAAAACCATTTTTATGTGTAATTTATTTTTGTTTTATATTTTTAGTTAAACAAAATGACGGGGCCTTCCTTTTGATACCCATTCAACAATTCATTTTTTTACTATTTTTTACTTTATTCATGTAACCCAAACCAAAAGAAATAAATCAATTCTATGCATTCAATTACTGAGCCACGTCGTGCTACTGTTTCATGTAAAAATATATTTCCATCATCGGTTAATGATCACTCTATACCGAACTCGTCATCTCGACGGCACGGTAACAACAATTCAAATGTAAAACGAAACAATAATAACAACAATACATTTACACGTCCATCAAATAATTCAACACGATCACAAAAAAGATTCAATTCATGTGATGAAAATTTTTCTCATACGAATTCCAATGTCTTCCACATACCATTTTCTATTGAACAAACAAATGATAATGAAAAGAAAAATCTATTTACAAAAAAAAAAAATAATAATAATAATAAATCATTTCGGACATCGTTAAATCCGCTTTCGCCTGCCTTCTATTCTACTCGACAGACTTCATTGTTGTTAGAAACAAAACAAGAATTGACATCAAGGTAAATGTTAATAAAAAATTAAATTACATTATTTTCATATCAATAGCATCTAGAAAATTAGTTCGTGATGATTAGTAGCCAACAACGGGAGAGTCTCTCTTAGGAATAAGATATCATGCCGGGACAACATTTATTTTAAAATAAAGCAGCACCTAGTCGATGCTGTTCGTATGAATAGTTTTAGATACGTTTTTTTTTTGACATGTGGAGTTTTCACCTAATTAAAAATTCTTCATGTAAACAAAAAAAGATAAATGAACTCGATTGCAATAAAATAATGAAAAAATAATCTTAGAAAATTGGTTATTCAATAAAAGCCATGATATAATATCGGAGTATAGCAATCATTAGATTACTGGGAAAACGCTTCCTTTTTTTTTAAATTTCAGATGGAAATCCAGGCTCATAGTCAATTCGTATATATTAGTATTGTAACTGGAGGCGACTTCCTCTACTCTAGGGAGTACTCGAAAGATTGACATTATCCTCATCCAGAGAAGACTTACGAAGTGTTGAACCGAGAATACCCTAGCTTACTAATTACAACGGCAGTGAAAGTACAGACAAGAATAGAAGAGCATGACGAGTTATTTTTAAATGGACAATAAAAATTTTCGACAGACGGTATTTAGCTAAGAGGAAATCAACTGTCAACATTTGGTTTTATCATTTATTAGTATTAAATGAACATTTCAGGAAAAAAAGATCAATTATTAATATGTGCTTCTCTCATAAACTCTAGTGATGCTAAAGTTCCACTGTTATCGGAAACAACATCTGATTACAGTAGTGGTACTGATCTTGAGCTACAATCCATGCAGCCTATATCGCCACCACAAACAGACTCATCCCTATTTACATTCGACTTTGATGAACCATCATTTTCGTATTCAATAGAAAATATCAATAATCCAACATCATCATCGCCACGTCGTATATCATTGTCATCATCGTCATCATTATCCTCTTCGACATCTCCATGTTCAAGTATTAGTAATCTCTCGTCTTTATCATCTTCATCTGAACTTCAAACAAATTTCAATAATCAAAATCGTCTATCAAATAAAAAGACTTTATCAATAAATAATAATACTAATGATACTATTAGCGCATCGACTGGCTTGATTATTTGCCATTGTGACAAAGAAAATTTGTCTAATCGTAAACGTAATCGTTTTAATTCGTATCCTATACGACGTCATACAACACTAAATCATTGCGAAAATTGTCAATCTAAACATATTAAATATAATTTACGTGCAAAATATTACTCGAATCGACAAGAAAAACATCGTTTTAATAATCGATATTATGACACGTCATTACCAGCATCAGTTAGATTCTCTGTTGATTTAACTGGTCTCAATGTAAATTTTAGTGTAGACTATCATAATAATATTAAATGTACTTGTTCAACAACCGTAATACCAAATACAAATCGTTGTAAATATGCATCGATGAACTATTGGCCGTCCTATCCTATGATGGATTCATTTAACCAATACACTAATAATGATCTATATTATGTTGACGCAGATAATACTAATAACTCATGGATTCAACAAACAAATCTAATATTTAATTATCCTGATTCATATTTTACAAAATTAAATCACGATAATAATGTATCATCGATCTATCTCGATGATAATTCAATTATAGAGGCCGTTGAACATTTCCCATCGTATTATCTTCGATGTATGATACCAGCAATAGAAATAGAGTGTGAGAGAACAAAAAGAAATAAAAATTATCATAAAAGAATTTTCTCCTAATCTAACTAACTCATGGCAATCTGAGCTTTACTGTTTTTTTTGCTTCCTACATTGACATGAAAAAAATGGAAATGTAATTTTTCTAATTTAGCTATTCAATCGCCACCAACAAGATCATGGCTTCGTTTAGCATCACCGAACACAACGCAGTCAACAGCGATCTTTACAGTTATGAATTATAATATACTTTGTGATAAATATGCAACAAGACATGTTTATGGTTATTGCCCATCATGGGCATTAAATTGGGATTATAGAAGAAAGCAGATTCTGGATGAAATACGTTCATATTCAGCTGATATTATTGCTCTACAGGTTTGTTTTGTTAGATTTACTGCTTCGAAGAATATTTTCTTGACATCATTTAAAAAGACACCTTATCCCGTCCAGTAAACCTTTCAGTTTCTATTTAATCAACGATTGAAAAAAAAATCTTAGTAAAACTAGCCGGAGATGACACATCTTGTCTTTGCTTTCTAATGTGCCAGATTTAATATTTAACGTCGTAGAATGATTTGTACCCTAATGACATCAAATTTGCTTATGTTAATAGATTCAAAGTAAAATATGAATCACAAGGTAAATTCGAGGTCTATGAGAGAAATTATTGTTGAAATCACAAGAACCCTGTTGTCTTGTAAATTAAAAATTTTCTCACAGCTAAATAGGAAAAAACGATGATTTGAAAACAAGTCAACGAATGAATTTAACATCGATGTAAATTTTTTAGGAAATCGAAACTGATCAATATCATTTATACTTTCTACCTGAATTACAAAAACTTGGTTATGACGGTGTATTCAGTCCGAAATCACGGGCAAAAACGATGTGTGAACAAGAGCGTCGTTTTGTTGATGGTTGTGCGATATTTTATCGTCAATCAAAGTAAGAAAAAATATTTTTGACAAAAAGTTTCATTTGATTTTTAATTTTCTATTCGACATAAAGATTTCGTCTGGTCAAAGAGTATCTTGTCGAATTTAATCAATTGGCAATGTTAGCTGCCAATGGTCCAGCATGTCATGATATGATGAATCGCGTTATGACTAAAGATAATATTGGTCTTGTTGCACTGCTTGAAACAAAAGAAGAAATCTATTCTCATTCATTTTCCAATGGTAAAAGAAAAAAAACAATAAAATATTTTCGGTTATCAAAAAAAAAGCTTTCATCTTGATTGTTCATCGTAGGCATTTTACCAACTGATCATAAACAGATGTTATTTGTTTGTACAGCTCATATTCATTGGGATCCAGAGTATTGTGATGTAAAAGTAATTCAAACATTGATGTTATTATCCGAACTGAAATCAATTATGGAAGATGCTATTCAAAAGCATCGAAAAATTTCTAATTCATTAATCGATTGTACGTCCGTACCATTAGTGCTTTGCGGAGATTTTAATTCATTACCTGACTCAGGTAAATAGAAAAATAGCACGCAAATTAATATTTTTATTTACTTTGCATTTGTTTGTCAGGTGTTATTGAGTTTATGCGCAATGGAAAAATCTCAATGAATCATGCAGATTTCAAAGATCTTTCGTATCAGTCGTATTTACAAAAAATTAGTCGTTTGGATGTTAATTCAACACAAAGTACAGATATAATACATCATTTTAAATTACAATCAGCATACGAAACAACATCATCGCCTATTATGCCTTATACAAATTATACGTATGTTGTTGAAAATTTTCATTTCTATATTTATATTCGAATGCTGTTTTGTATTTAGATATGATTTTAAAGGTATTATTGATTATGTATTTTTTTCATCTCAATTAATGCGTGTTCTCGGCGTATTGGGGCCCCTCGATCCTGAATGGTTACAAACCAATAAAATTGTTGGTTGTCCACATCCAAATGTTCCATCGGATCATTTTTCGTTACTGGTTGAATTTGAACTTGATCCAACAATGTCTGATATATCAACAAATAATAATAATAACAACAACAACAACAGCAACTCGAAAACATCAACAACACCTATTCCTACAAGAAAGCAATAATACGAATAGCTGTTAACAATTATCATATGCATTAAATTAAACATCAAGACAAAAAATATACGGTGAATTCTCAGGGGGAGGGAGCACACTAATGGTCATCTAGTTTTCTATTCTTCTATGTATTTATGTGTCTGTATCATTCATTCTATACCTCTATGAGTTTCATTTCTATTTCTATATGTATGTCTGCTTGAATTTGTATTTCAGTAGATATCTGTACACATGAGAAATCACACAGATCATAAAAATATGTATATTTCTTTTTGTATGATTTTTTTATACTGGCCATTGAATTCCTATTGCCCCTCATCGACCATTTTCATCATCTGACAAAAAAACGAAAATGATTCGACTCATTAATACTTTTTCACCATTATAAAAATAAAACAATATTTATTGATCTTGGTTTTTTTTTCTTCTTTCCTTACTGTTGTTTGCTTGTCAATAGTTGTTTTATTTCTTGTTTTTCTATCTGTACGTGTGCGTGTGTGTATGTTGGACGGCAACGAAAAAAGCGTCGTCTCATAAAATAAACAACAAAAAAATAGTGAATAAAAATAAAACTATGATATAGATTTTTATTTAATCTGATACAATTCGATCAATAAGATCAAATGCAGATCGTGGTTGATCAGCAGGGACCATATGACCAGAATTACGAACCCATGCAACAAAAAATGAATTGTATTGTTTCAAATAGCCAGCTACTTCAGTATCAGTATCTTTAACTTTCCAAACTTTTCGTTCAGCACTTCGAAATTTATCAGCATGTTGCCATTGAAGTTTATCAATACAATCCATTGTTAATGAGGATGCAATAATAACATCGAGTAAACCATTATAAATCAGTATTTTATAATTATTATTAGCTATTTCAGTAACTTTTCCAACAGTTGATTGCATAATGTCATTGGCTAAAGCAATACCAACGACTGCACCACCATCATAATGTTGATGACCAACATGAATTTTAGAGACGATTTTTTACTTGCTGTTACCCATGGCACATAGTAACCGAATGCGTCTGGGAATCTTGTCAGTAGATAATTATAAACATCATCTAAACCTGTTTTTTTTCTAAATAAAATATGCCCATAATTTCATCAAATACTAAATGATACTAGTAAATATTGTTTTAATTCAATTGCTCTTCGTCCCAATTGTGTTTGTATGCTAACCCGTTCTAATTCTTGTTCATCAATCAGTCCAACTTGATACATTACTAATCCATAATCCCATTGATTATAAGGATCGATAAGACCATCGTCGATAGCCATACCTTTAAGATTGATTTTTATTTTTGCTTGTGGATTTTCAACATGAATTTTACGCACAATCGCTGGTACATATTTTCCACCATACGATTCACCTGCTACATAGAATGGTGATGCAACATATTCGTAAGAGATTTGAAAAACCTGTGTTAATATTGAGTGTAAATCATGAGCAACTTCATCTTCATTACGTACGTAACCTTCCTTATTTTTAGTAAAACTACAAGTAACGCGACGTAAGCGTCGCTAATCCTCTACTGAAATAGGTGACCATGTTTAATAAATAATAAACAATCATAGAAGTTTTGGCGTAAGAATTCAACAATGCTATTTTCCATGTCTCTATGTAGTGATAAGTGTATTTAACGTATTAGCTATTGTGTATAGCTGGATGTGGATTGTTGGCTGACCTTTTATTTAGATTCAATTACTAAAAATCTCATTGACAGTTTCATAAGTAATATAACGGGTACGGCAGAATAAATGGCCCTCTCAGTAATTTGATGACATCTCTTTCGATGTTCATTTGGTGAGGCTATTTCTTTTTCAAAAGATTTGCGCACTAAAGCTCTATAAAACTGTATTGCTTTTAATAGCGCAAATAGTTTCCATCGTTTTGACAAAGACGATACAATCGATTGGTAAAGCTAGCACAACTTTCAAAAACAACTGATTCACGAATGTTTTTAAATGATAATTTTATTTGTTGAATCAATGTTGTTTTTGACTGAACTTTGTTCCAATTGATAATATTGACAAATTCATCCCAAATTGAATAGTCCAAAGGACTCAAATCAGGGCTATTTGGAGGTCAACGATCCTTGCCAATAAATGATGGAAAGTTGTCTCGACACCATTGTTGTGTCGAATGATGCGAGTGAGGCTTGGTGCCATCCTGTTGAAAGACCCAGTCGCTACCGAAAACTTGATTCCCATATTTTAATGCAACAGGAAGCACTTTTTCGATATAAACAGCATGATCGATTGTTCCTTCATCCAGGGTCACCAAGGAGGTTACACCCTTGGAACAGGCACCCAACGAAACTATTACTTTCTGTGGGAACTTTCGTTTTTGCTTAATGCCACCATTTTTATCGGCATCAGCACGATCAATTGCCCACTCTCGATCATTTTGAGAGTTATAGACACCATCGATGTCAAAAACTTCTCATCCGAAAAAAGAATCCTCATGGTTATACTTTTTTTCGAAAATTTGTTCGAATCCAGTTTGCAAACTTTTCCCGTTTGATCTTTTGATCATCAGAAAGTAATGGTTCGACAACTTTTTTACAGGGATGTAGCTCTAAATCGTTTTTCAATATTCGCCGAACACTTCTTTCGGAAATATCGAGCTCCATTGACAGTTTTCGAGCTGATACTCTTTTTTTTCGGCGTAAACGACTTTTTACCTTTCGAATATTTCCTTTCGTTCTGGCCAAACGTCGACAACCTGGTGGACTTGATAGTGTGGTAGAGCCCGATTGAAGGATCATTTGGCACCATCGTTTGATTGTTCTTAAACCGATTCCACTATTTAAATCACGAAAAGTTTTTGTTGGAGTATCACCATTCTGGTACTTTGAAAGTACAATATTTTGGAGATCTTTACTTTTCATTATATTAAAGCGTAAATGTATTATGAATTCACAGATGAAGTGACTAGTTTTGTAGAGCCTAAGACCGGGTTTCTTTTTTAAATTAGTCCAATCGGATAGAAATCCGAAGACATGTCACCAAAATACTTAGAGGGCCATTTATTCTGCCGCACCCGTTACATCTCTATGCAGTTTGTATGAACTTATCTGATTATTCTTCAGTTATTTTGAGAAAAATTCTAATCGAATAAAACTACAAAGCCGATGCTTACCTGGTTACTCATCATCATCATCAACAAAAAGTAGCATACATTTGTTGACATCGAAACCTCATGAAAAAGCTTATGTTAGACGACGAGAAAGTTCTTTGCATTTTGAAATAAAAGGTTTTGTTCTGGTAGGTCTACCTTTCCATCAATCCGCTAGTTTTCATCATTGCAACATGTATCCGATCATGAGAGATTCATTACCGTTTAGTAAATTGTAAATGACATTTTACAAAATATTTTTTTCTTTGAATTATAAATTTAGGATTAATTTAGAGCGATATAGAGAAGAGTTTGAACTACTGGTTGGTGAACTAACCACAAACAAATCAATTATTATAGCACAAGAACATTCAATAACTAATGAGATTTATTCAATTTCTGATTCAGTACTAGATCGATTTTGTATTGATATATGTTGCTACGAATTCGTTAATAACAATGTCAACTCGTTCGCAGTTGTGTTCAAAAATAAGAAAACTTTTTATCATCTTTTTTTATTTAGATTACGAATATTGTCTCAATAGTATTATTTCACTTGTAGACTGAGTAAATATTACAATTTTGTCATCTTGAATTTAAGTTGATCAAATAATTGTTGTTATTTAATAAGAAAAAAAAAGATGATCGAACAAAATGTAACTTTCAGATTTTAATCCTGAATTATCTCATCTTTTCAAAATAGATTTTTTCATGATCATCGTTCTTGTTTTTCTACAGTCATTTCTAGACTTACAGATTGGAATAGAATGAATAAATGTATGGTACTCGTAAAGTAACAATTCATCAAATGTATTCACATTGTAATTCAATAAAAGATATTACTCATAATTGTTAAATAAATCTTCTCGTGAAACTTCGATCGGACATTATCTTTAAAACAAAACAAATTACTTTTTGAATAGAAAATGGTTTGATGTCACTATGAACTTATCTTTCTGTACATATGACCATATCCCTTGATAAAAAAACATCTAATATTCAAATTCAAATGATATATATGTACGATCCATTTACAATATTTCTGTTTTCTATTTGTACTCGTTTCAATTTTGTTTTTCTTTAATCGAATAAAAGCTTCGATCTAAACATATAGGATTTCATTATATCAATTTTATTATTACCTTGAAAGGGAATAACATGCGAATGAGAAGTGAGCAACAGTGACATTGACTTAATAATCGAATCATGTATTTGATACAACATGATAGTACAACATATTTTTTTTTGTTTCATAGTTGATTTTTGATATCGAATAGAGTTGTTCATATATTGTTACTTTGAACAGCGATTTCCCCTTGAAATATTAAAGATAATATATAAGAAAAACATATTCAAATATTTACTTTTTTTGAGAATATATCATCTAGAAAA
>OENM01001637.1:0-29657 GCA_900239745.1 Rotaria magnacalcarata | reverse complement strand
AATAAATCAGAGGATATATTTCTCAGTATGCCATCTTTAGTTTGCACCGTTATAGAAAGTTATTCGTGAACTGATGTTACTGCTCATTAAGTCTACACAGATAATTTTTAGTAGGGTGTGGGTGTTGATGTTCTGGACACTCACACACCCACACCCTGAAAGCATCAGAGTTGAGGACTATCTTTTATTTAAGACTTTGAATAATAAAATAAAATCAATATATCATCAACACAGAGGAAGGCATACTTTTAATTAGAGAATCACATTTTAACAAATATGATTATTAAAAGTGAACTGACTTAATTTTTCTACTTGCAAAATGGAAAAAGAGATGATGGGAAAAATCAACATCTTTGAATTAGTATAAAAATTAGTAACATGAATTATAGACGTTTTGATTCGTATTCTCATCGTGGTCCTAGGATATTAAAGAACAATTGTAAAAATATTTCATATTTTCAAACGATAGATGCATCATTTTTATGATTTTATTTCAATTTTAATGTTTCATCATTCACATACTTATTCATATATAGATTGTAAATATTGAACTACATTATAGTTTTAAGATTAAGAACAGTTCGCTATCATTGAACTTCTTTTTCTTACACTTGACTGTACTTGCTATTTGAAAATGTGCATATTTCAATTTTTTGATTTAATATTGATATTTTTGAACGATTCTGCTTGACTTCTTTCAGTCGCAACTTACATGCTTCAATTTTGTGAAGTTATCAAAAAATAATTTCATGATGTTTCTAAATTTCTACTTTTGTTGTATCATAAATCTTTCTATTGATTATTCTCATGACAATGTGAATATTTTTGAAATACAAATTCAAATCTGTAAGCTAAATTTCTACTTTCTCTTGTTTTCAATGAGTGATAAAATCAATTATCGAATAGCAGTATAAGTTTATTGATGTAATTTTTATCTCAATTTAAAATAGATGCCAAATATTTTAACAAAAAGAATTCTAGATTTGTGACAATGAATAGTTGAAAGATCGAGAAGAGACATGATATCTCGCTTTCTAATTACGGACAACATCGATTTTTTAAAAAGAATTTATCTTTTATGCGTCTTGAGAAACATAAAAAAGGAGCTAGAGTAAACAGAGAAGATAAATGCTGTCCTATTGTAAAATACAGATAAGAAGTCACCTGAGAAAAAATAGAAAAACGATGTAGGTAGTAAGATTTTTTCCAACAATAACAACAAAAAGACGCCGTTCATTTCAAATTTTTGTTCGTGGGTGAGTAAATTATTAGAAAGATTGAACCATCTCTCTATTATTCCACTAGACACATGAATAGTAGATTGATAAAGGAAAGAAGAAATTGAGGCCTATTTTACGTAAATTTGGAAGTTGGCTTACGACTTTACTCAATAATGAACAAGATTTTTCTTCTTTTTCAGTAACGATTCTCATATGCTAATCAACCATGCGTTAAACACACTCACTATTCGACCCTTTTACTACAAAAACCAACGGGGCATTGTAATTCTACTCTTCACCACACCAGCTTTGAATCAATACATTTTGAATCCGATAGCTGTCTCTATTGAATGAAAACTGAAGTTTATGTGTTTCTTTGTGAATACAAGTTTTTAGTCAGCAGTTGTAAATTCTTGTCGGGTCGGCACTAACATCGTTGTTGTTCAGTCGAGTCCGACTCTTCGTGACCTGATAGACGTTATTACCCCAGGCTTGCCTGTCAGTGACCATTTCCTTCAGTTCTTGTAAGTTTGTGTCCATGACATCAGTTATGGTGTCAAGCCACCTTATCTTCTGTCGACCTCTTTTTCGGTTGCCTTCGATTTTTCCAAGCATCAGGGTCTTTTCTAGTGAGTCGTGTCTTCGCATTATGTGACCGAAATATTTGAGCTTTAGCTTCATTATTGATGCCTCCAGTGAGAAGTCAGGCTTCACTTCGTTTAGTATTGACTGATTTGTTCTTCTTGCGGTCCATGATGTTCTTAGTAGTTTCCTCCAACGCCACAATTCAAATGCGTCAATTTTTCTTCTATCCGGTGTTTTGATAGTCCAACTTTCTCAACCATACTTTATAACTGGAAAAACCATTGCATTGACAATCCGCACTTGAGTTGATAGTGTAATGTCTCTACACTTTAGTATTTTTTCAAGATTCATCATGGCTTTCCTTCCAAGAAGTAAACGTCTGTTTATTTCATGACTACAATCACCATCTCTGTGGATTTTTGAGCCTAGGAATATGACGTCCGGTACTACTACAATTTTTTCTCCATCAATCTGTATCCTATTAACCGTACCAGTTGACATGATTTTCGTCTTTTTGATATTAAGCAACAAGCCAGCTTTTGCACTTTCTTCTTTCACTTTCATCAAGAGAGTCTTTAGATCATCTTCATTTTACGCCATTAAAGTGGTATCATCAGCGTATCTGATATTATTGATGTTTCTTCCAGAAATTTTGATTCCGGCTTCGGTTTCATCTAATTCCGCATTTCGCATGATATATTCTGCGTATAGATTAAATAAGCAAGGTGAGAGTATGCAACCTTGTCTTACTCCTTTCTCGTTTTTGAACCATTCGGTCAATCCATATTCGGTTCTTACAGTTGCTTCCTAATCGGTATATAAATTCTTCAGGAGACAAATGATATGTTTTGGAACGCCCATGTGGTTAAGGACTGTCCATTATTTGTTGTGATCTACACAGTCGAAAGCTTTCGTGTAGTCTATAAAGTATAAATAGATATGTTTTTGAAATTCCCTCGCTTTTTCCATTATCCAGCTAATGTTAGCGATATGATCTCGAGTGCCTCTGCACTTTCTAAACTCGGCCTGCACATCTGGAAGTTCTCGTGTCATGCATTGTTCCAATCGGACCTGCAAAATATTGAGCATTATCTTGCTAGCGTGTGAGATGAGTGCAATCGTCCGACAGTTGGAACATTCTTTAGCACTTCCTTTTTTTTGTATTGGAATATAAATTGATCTTTTCCAATCTTTTGGCCATTGCTATGTTTTCCATATATGCTGGCATATCGAGAACAAGATTTTCACGACATCATCTCTCAAGATTTTAAATAATTCGGCTGGTATTTCATCAGTACCTGAAGCCTTATTATTCGCTATGCATTCTAAAGCCCACTTGATTTCGCTTTCCAAAATGTCCGGTTCCAGTTCAATAGTTGAACCATCATTTTCATCTAGACTTTGAGTATCTTTTTTGTATAGTTCTTCGGTGTATTCGTGCCACCACTTCTTGATGTCCTCCTTCTCCATCAGATATCTGCCTTGTTTATCTTTTATTGTGCCAATTTTTGCATGAAATGTTCTCTTGATTTCATCGATTTTTTTTGAAAAGGTCTCTTGTCTTTCCTTTTCGATTTTTGCCTTCGATTTGTTGGCATTGACCATTTATATGTTTTTCTTTGTATCTTCTTGCCATCCGTTAGAATTCGGCATTCAGTCGAGAAAACCTTTCCTTATCTCCACTGCCTTTCGCATTCCGTCTTTCTTCGGCTACTTTCAGCGTGTCAGCCGTCAGCCACTTTGCTTTCTTTGACGTTTTGGTGTTGGTATATTTTTGTTTGCCTCATCCTTGATGATGTCCCGAACTTTAGACCAGAGTTCTTCGGGCTCTCTGTCAATCAAATCGAGCCCGTCAAATCTGTTTTTTACCTTCACCGCGTATTTATGCGGGATATTGCTAAGATGATACCTTGTTGGTCTAGCTGTTTTGCTTGTTGTCTTTAGTTTCATTTGAAACTTTGCAATAAGCAGTTCATGATCTGAGCCACAGTCAGCGCTAGGTCTTGTTTTGGCTAGTTGGATGGAGCTTCTCCATCTTTGACTACAAAGTATGTAATTGATTTGATTTTTGTATTGTCCGTTCGGAGACGTCCATGTGTAGAATCGTCTTTTAGGCTGTTGAAAGCACGTATTTGTTATAAACAAGGAGTTGTTCTGACAGAATTCCAATATTTTGTCTCCTGCTTCATTTCGATCTCCTAGTCCAAAATTTCCAGTTATACCAGTTACTGATTTACTTCCTACTTTGGCGTTCCAATCGCCCATGATGACAATGGTATCTTTTTTTGGTATTGCATCAACGAGTTGCTGCAAGCTGACATAAAAGTTTTCTATTTCTTCGTCGTCTGCACCTGTAGTAGGCGCATAGACTTGAATCACTGTAACATTAATCGATTTGCCTAATAATCGAATCGATATTATCCTGTCATTTTTTGGGTTATATCCAAGCACTGAGTCGGCCACCATTTTATTAACGATTATGACTACGCCGTTTCTTCTGTGATTTTTCTGTCCACAATATAATATGTGGTAGTCATCCGATATGAAATGACCCATTCCTGTCCATTTCAGTTCACTAATTCTGAGAATGTCGATGTTTACTCTTGACATTTCTCCTTTGACGACGTCAAGTTTACCTTGGTTCATCGTTCTGACGTTTCAAGTTCCGAGTGTATGCGGCTTTTAACAGCATCGAACTGCTCTTATGACACTAGATGCGTCAGTAGCTGGACGTCCTTTCGGCTTTGTTCCAGCCACGTCATAAGTTGTAGTGCTACTCGTACTTGATCTCTGCTCTTCCCCAGTAGTTGGTCGAGTACTTTCCGACCTGAGGGTCTCATCTTCCAATACTATGTTGAGATTATTCTGGTTGTAATTGTCCATTTGGTTTTCTTGGCATGATACTGGAGGGGGTTGCCATTTCCTTCTCGAGTGGATCGTGTTTAGTCTGATCTCTTGGTTGTGTCCTGCCCGTCATGGGTGACCCTGTCGGGAGTGAGCAATTCCCACGGTATAGTTCACAGCGTCATCGAGATACGCAAGCCCCTTCATCACGACAAGGTAACGATCCGCGAAGGAGACAGTATAATTACATCTATTCAATTAAAACGCCTTCTGAAATGACAAAGGTAAGACTTGAGTATTTTAAAAATTGAATTAACATATAAGCTTAAGAATTGTTAAAGATATAATTTTTTTTACACAACTGCTGTGAAGAAAAACAAAATATTAATTTCAACGAATTACGGATCATATCAGCTGCTTACAATGTTATCATCAATTAACTTCATTAGTGAAATACAGCGTTTTCTTTCGCATATAGATCGACGTTTTCGTCTAGGTTTTTCATGTTTTGCTACTGTTGAAATTAATGATTCATATTTTCTGAAATAAACCGTGTAAAACCAGAGTAGTTGGGGGATATTACGTTCGCTAGATAAATAGAAAACTAATTATAACCAAAGATCAAACACTTTTTTTTCATGTTCTTGGTAGATTATTATGCTAATTATGAATCTTCTTCGTGTGCTACTTTGCCAATAAAAAGAAAAACGAATGCTCCAACTTCAATATAAATATGAAAAGTATTCTTCTTCTTCGTAATTTGCAAGGCAAAGCAATGAATCTTGCCTGGAGAATATCTCTTCTTGACATTTTATTATATTATGAGTAAATTGTAAAATAGAGTATCATATACATATCATAGATACTTTGTTGCCATTGTCATTATCGATTCTTGTTGTTAGCAACACTGATTTTATCTTCAACAGTTGTTGGATGAATGAAAGTAAAAAACGGATAATGATTCTATTGGTTGAAACTACATAAAATATGTTGCATCCAGTAGTGTTGTATCTTGTAGAATATGAATTTAGTTCATTGTTCACCCGTGGTGACGGACTCCGTTATGGTAGGCTTCACTTCGATGCTTTACATTCTAATGGCAGAAATGCTTCAAATAGCAGAAAAGGAAAAAATATAAAGAAGACCATAAAAAACTACCCATGTCGCCTCTTTTTTTATCAACTGTGCCGCAGTTACGCGTAACTACGCGCATTGGTCGTAGAGAATATTTCTATAAGAAATTACGCTTATTGTGACGCAGATCAACGTAACTGCGTCCTAGTGATCGCATCCTACGATCCGTTGTAGGTATAAATGAACAATTAAAATTATTCCTCCTTATTTGTAATTGGCTACACTCGAACAGTAAAACTTAGTCACACAAAATCAGTATAAATAGCAGTGCTCGTCACATTTTCGTTCATAAGTCATTCTACTATAAGCAGTAGGATGCATTTTTTTTTAATTTTTATAGATTTTAATCTTTTTAATTGTTCTAATTAATTTTTTTTCTTTTATTTATTAAATTTTAAAAATTTTTTTTAGATGTCAATTTTGAAATTTTTCTAGGTTTTAATTTTTCAATTATTCTTTATTGTGAAAATTTTTAATTTAAAAATTATTTTTTTATTTTTTATAAAAATTTTAATTTTACAATTTTAAGTTTTTTATTTTGTGTGCAAAAAAATTTTTTAAACTCACAATAAAAATACTAATAAAATGAAAACCTAATCTATTTCATCATTTGTGTCAATTGCGACACCACTGTCACCCATAATTGCGAAAAACTTGTACGCCGTTATACGTAACTGTGATTTTTTCACCGTAACTACGTCACAACTTTCCGCAATTACGGGTCACAGTGCGATCGCAGTTACGCCGTAACTGCGTCACAGTTTCATCGTAATGAAAAATATGGGTATATTTCTTCAG
Source organism: Rotaria magnacalcarata (assembly GCA_900239745.1). NCBI lineage: Eukaryota > Metazoa > Rotifera > Eurotatoria > Philodinida > Philodinidae > Rotaria > Rotaria magnacalcarata. The sequence continues at coordinate 23,076 of OENM01001637.1, read as the reverse complement.
GCCCCACAGCGGGGTTTGATAAAAAGAAGGACTTTGAGAAGGAAATTTTTTTTAAAAGAAGGAAATTCATTGAAAAGAAGGAAAAGAAGGAATTCATCTAAATGTACCGTCCTATAATAAAAAAAGATCAGGTATTGCCAAATTTGTCGTATTACCTAAATTCATCAAGAGTCTTCTATCGCTTTTACATGGTAATGCCGATGTTGAGCGTGGCTTTAGTGAAAACGCAGCACTAATCACCGACGACCGATCATCTCTAAGTGACATCTCCATCAACGGATTTCGAGCAACGAAAGATGCCATCAAATTTTACAGACAAGGAAAAGTTCATCAAATAAGTGAGACCATTAAGTAACGGTTAATTATTATCAATGTGACTGACTTACTTTATAGGTTCCAATTTGCAAGGGACTTCTTGACAATGTAGAGGAAGCACACTCACGATATCAAGTTGATCAAGAAATAACACAACGAATACTCGGAGAAAAAGGAGCAATTGTAGCCGCTGCAAAATTAACGAAAAACAAAGAACTAGTTTTGGTCAAAAAATAACAGAATCTAATCGATCAACGCAAGATATTACAAAAAGATCTAGAAAATGCTCAATGACGGCAATTCACGACTCGAAGCTACCGTTGCAACGAAAAACTTTGCCGGTGTCAAAATGGCACAACTACTTATTGCAGGTGCGAAGAAAAAATTGGATGTTTTAAAAACACAACCCGGCGATAATAGTGACCAAATGAATCAGCTCAGGAAAAAATTGAAAAAATGAACGAAAAAATGGTACAAAAAGAAGATAAGGCTCGTGAGCTTACAACTTTGTAGATTTGTAAATTTGTAGATATAAAAATTTGAAAAAAATGAATAATAATAAATATACGCTCTAGAACTATGATTGTTTCATTGTGTGGTTTTTCTGATATATGAATATTATTTCTCTGAAGTGTAGTATCTCTGTTGTGAAGTATGTATACGGTCATCTTGCATGATAAAGAAAAAAGAAAGAAAAGAAGGAATTTTGTTAAAAAGAAGGATGATGAAGGACGCCCCTTGAAAAGAAGGAAAAAAAGTAGGAAAAAAGAGCCTCTGCGAAGCCTGTTTCTTATTGGTTGCATTTAGGTTAATTTGCGTTTGAATTGTTTCTAGAAGAACTCAAAAAAAAGCGATTCATAAAAGAAAAAAGAACAGTAAAATTTTCATCATCCAATGTATAACGAACTACTTTCAAAGTTAGATCATTTAAAGCGTCTTAGCGATGATTATATTCACTATGTTCAATCTCATACTACGCATAGAAAATTAGTTTTATTCATATTCGGACTCATTGCCTTTTTTATTATTTATCAGTTTTGGTTTGATCAAAGTCAATTTGCCATTTTAAAGTCGTCAAACTCCAAAATTTATTATTCTTCAATTAGAGGTCTACTTCTTAGTAATAATAATTATAGTAAAAATCTTCATGATAAAGCTCAAGCACCGCTAACATGTTTAATTATAATTCGTACAGCTGATGGAGCTCTTGGAAATCGAATGTTTTTATTTGCCAGTGCTTATGGGTTAGCCCGTCTACATCAATGTAAACTCTACGTAGCACCCTGGATTTTAATTGATCTTCGATCAGTTTTTCTAATTCCAATAAATCAAACAAAAGTTCAGCTAACAACAGATGATTCTGTTGTAGTTAATCGAACTGATATATACGGACGATATAGTGCTTGTACTTTATACAGTGATTTATTTAAAATTCCACTAAATTCCACTTTTAATCGATATGAAATGGTTGGATTCTATCAAGCGTATGGATATTTTGAAAAATATAAAGAAGAAATTGCATTTTTATTTCAATTCAATTCAGGAGCTATTTCTAACGTTGTACCATTAGTTGATCAGCTTCTAAAAGGTTAGAATTATTTGTTTCATTTTATAATATTAAATGAATGATTTTAGAATATTGAAAGAACATAAAAATTCATAGCTATAGTTGACGATTTTAAAAATCTAGAAAGATGAAAGCAATTTTCTTATTGAATTCGGATGTTTTCAAAATAGTTTTGAGAACAAAAAAGTATATATAAGAGTTCCTCGTGCTTATTTTATTTCTGTTCTTTCTTGTTGTCGAGTGTACATAGAAACTTGCTCGCTACAAAACTATCGAAGCACATTTATTTATAATAATTTGCTGACCATTCGAATAGCAATGCAAAAGTTTGAAATAAAAACTTGAAGCTCAATAACGATATTTTCATTAATGTATTCTAATGGCAACTAGACCAAGTTTGAGACGAACATTCTTAACTTTAACTACTACGACTATACTGTAATGTCTTTCTCAATAATTATCGTAGAAAAAAAAAACAAAAGAAGGAAGTTAATTGAACAATCACTTTTCATATAATCGATATTATGACATTGAAAATAAATTCTCTGAATATTAATCCTGATTCATGTTTTTGCTTTCGAAAAATAGAATAGTTGATTGAAATTCTAATAATTACGATATATTAATTTTAAGACAAGCGAGAAAAGTTTTAAACTGATTAATTATTATCTGACCTCGGATTCGTCCTATATTTCCTATATTTCCTATATTTCCTATAAAAATGAAAAAAAAGTAGAAAACTGCTAAAAACCGCTCTTGTTTTAGTATAATTTTCGTGTTTTTTAAACAAATCTATTTGATAATTATTGATTCTTTTGTATTCTTAGAATTTTTTACAGGGACTCTCTTTTATTTACAATTTCTTTTCACATTATCAAACGGACTAAATGAAAATAACTGATTATTTTAAGTAAAGATATTCAAACAAAGTAAAATAGTCTTTATAAATAGTTGTGTTTTTTAAAAATTTTTATTGGTGCCTATCATATGCAGTTACGTAAATGGTTTTGTTCAAGCGTAACGCTATGACCTTTTTTCGGCACACTTTGTTTTTCATTATCTTGGAAATTGTGTGAGTTAGAAAGTTCGTTCAAACGTGATTTGATGCAACTTGTCATGATATGTTTATGCCATAAAATGACCATTTTTGGATTAAGTCTCTTGGTTATAGAGAGGAGTTTTGGTTGCTTGGCTGTGACCTAAAAAGACCATTTTCTTCAGGGCCACTAATAAGCTGTAATTTCTTCTGCAACTATTTCTCTAAATGAAACACTTCTCGAGTTAGTTTTGTAGTGCTTTTTGACCAGGCTTTAAAACACAAATCATTTTCTCCAAGCTATTTTTGCTTAGATAAAAAGTGCAAGAAAACAACGTGACATTTTTAGTAATGCTGAGGTGCAGTTTTTCTTCACCAATTTTGAAGCACTTAACATGATCACCCACGGAGAAAATTTTTTCAAAAAAACGCGGTAATCAGCGGTCACAAAAACCGCGGTTTCAGGCGGTATTTTTGAAAGGCATAGATGGTCTGACTTCCGCGGTTTCGGGTGGTGTTTTTAAAAAGCATAAATGGTCTGACTACCGTTATATCCAAAAGCCAATTCAAACCGCGGTTTTTAATACCGTTCCTTACCGCAGTTTTTTTCGATAAACTAGACTCAATAGGAGCAAGTGTATCGACCATAACCTGTACCTTGAAGTTTTCAGGTGTGGCGCCCTTCGAGGGGCAGTGAAGTGAACTCTCGCGAGCTCCATTCCCACAAACTGTCCTTGTAGAGTTCTTATATTATGTATGTGATATAAGTAAAAGTTGCCAGAATTTGTGGGGCACGACATCTCGAATGTCCTTACACATTCCTTGACACTTGGTATGCACCGCGGTTCCTCACATGCAATCGCGGTTTTCTGAAACGCGGTTATTATCCAGTGCACCGCGGTTTGAAAAACCGCTGATAACCGCTATATTCGAAACCGCGGTTATTATCGAGTACACCGCGGTTTGTCTTGAACACGGTTTGAAAAACCGCTGATAACCGCGGTTTTAAATGGTATCAAAATAATACCGCGGTTTTCTCGGATCGAACCGCGGTTTTGTATAATTTTTTTTTCCGTGGGTAGTCTTTTCTTTGTAACTAATCGTTATACACAAAAACAAAAATTGATACATCTGTATGGAAGCTCATAAACGGTCAATTGAGTTAGGAAGTGTATAAGAGTTTACATTGTCCTTAGCTACGAAAGTCAAAACAAAATAGGCCAGCTTGTAGAGACTGAAATTCTACAACTAACGATCTGTCATTGATATTTTTTGAAAACATTTCTTGGTTAAAAAACTCAAAATGCGATTTTTGAAAATTTTCATACTCGGTGTGAGTGTAGGCTGATGTGAGTATAAACACAATACAAACCATTACTCACATCCTGATTTATTTTGTACTAGTTTATTCATATGTAAATAAACATATGTCGATTGAATTTAATTGTGTCTGACTCATTTAATTTAATTTAAGAATTAAAATGAAATATTGACAAAAATTTCGTGCGTGAGTTAAGTTGATGCAGGAAAAGTTTAAAACAACGTTTAATTCGAATCTAACCATCGAACTTTCAATATCCTATTTTTTTCTGATTTTTTATACCTTTTTCTGTATTTTTAAAAAGTTTGATCCTGTGCTAATTCCTGCATTTTCAAAAACTTGCAATCCGAGGCCAGATTATTATTTATATAAGCTGTAACTAATTATATTGTGGAGCTGCAAATGAGTTTTGAATATTTTGAGAGAATGTTGAGTTCTTAGCTCATTGTTGCTTAGATACTACTTGGTTATATTAGTTTTTAAATTGTGTACCATAATTAATGTTCAGAAACACAACAAAAATGATTTGAAACTGTGAAATTTAAAATAATTTATTAAATATTTTGATTCTTATAATTGACTTCTGTTTTGAAATAGAAACATTGAAATATATTGTGTTGTATTTGGAATCATATAAAAAGCATTCTTTCATCAAAACTGTATCTTGAAATAAAAATCATAGCAAGATCTGAAATAATCACAGAGAACCATGATTGTCGTTAAGGATCGAGTCTGTACAAAGGTTCAAATCAAAATTCAAAAATATTTTTTCTGGATATTTTCAAAGGAGTGACAAGGGATTTATTTAACAATAACTATAAAATACAAGCATAGTATCACGATAACGATAAGCTAAAACTATGGTCTATTTTCATGATTTACAGAGGTAACTTAGATTGACTTACAAACTTCCTGTTGAAGCACATTTGAAAGTTTTGTTTAATCATAGATAGAACTTGATTGAAAAAACTGAAAAATTTACATACGGAAATAGTAGAATTCATGATGAGAAACGTTGCTTTTCTTTGAATTACCTAAACATTGATAAAGCTCATTGTATGAGGTTACTCAAATCTATGTTAGTAATAAATCAATTAAATTATTTTCAGCAGTTATCTATTGAATACTAACAAATTTTTTTATAAAACTCTTTAATTTTCAGCTGTTTGGAATATACCATTGAATTTGGGTAATTACACAAAAAACAATGTACCACATCCATATTTAAAATCTCTTCTTATAAATCCTCCAGCACCCTTAGTACCTGTCACTTGGATTGGAATTCATATTCGTCGAAGTGATTTTTTAACCTTTTTTCGAATTGATACAAGTGTAGAATATCTTGTTTGGGCAATGAATTATTATCGAAGAAAATATATTAATTGTCGATTTTTAGTTGCGAGCGATGATAAAAATTATGTGAAAATAAATCTTGGAAATTTCTCTGATGTCTTCATAACACCAGCAAGGTTTTTCTCAGGTGATGATCTAGCTGCATTAGCTTTATGTGAACATACAATTGCTACAGCCGGTACTTATAGTTGGTGGGCCGGTTGGCTGGCTGGTGGGAACGTTGTTCATGATCTTAATTATCCAGTACCATTTCAAAATTGTATTAAAGAAAATTATTTTCCCCCGTGGTTTCTTTTTCCACATAATAGTTCAAGTTTAAAATGGAAACCACCAGTTCAAGTCAAATAAATATTTTTTTTAGCCAAATACAAAACATGAACTCATATGATAATGACAGTATTTATTTCTCATTGTTTTTAGAGTGTTGTTACCAGTAGGACAATCCATTTTTTCAAATAAATTAATAAATTGATTTTTATTTTTAATCAATTCAAATAGAAAAAAGAACACCTTCGTTCATCTATGTCACTTGGCAGAGCATGATGTAGTGACTGTTTTTAAAACTATCTGATACTAATAGTTGCTAAAAAAAATAACAGTGTTTAAGTATTCGATATTTGTTTGACTCGTACCTATAGATTTTTTCTCTTCTTTTTCAAATTAACGTTGTAATAGAATATTTCATAACTTTATTGTTACTTTTATCCTCGGTAAACCTTATTTATATTTTTTTTTTCGACTATTAAAAATCTTTATTCCAGTTGACTCTGAGTCTGATCGAACATATGTCGATTCTGACTAATTGAAACGAAAAGAATAACTAGAATGTGTTTTTCAGAAAACATCTTAGTTAGACACCATCGTGTACCTATCAAACCTGTTGTGATGAAGACGAAAAATCAACAGCAGCTTTACAGTAGCCGTTTATAACAATTATAAATTGACACCTGACAATATATTGTAATTATCCTACAAAAATATCAAGTAAAATTATTATTGATGACACGATTAATAAAACAATAATTGCATAAGAAATCTGAATAATATCTTAATCTAACGTACTCGACAGTAATGATAAGTTTATTAAACTGTGGAAGTTCTCTAATGTACTCTATTGTTCAGACGTATTAATGATAACGATCAGTGATATTATACGAGATGAGATAGAATTTAAGAAATCAATCGAACCCAACTATTTGAATTTTACTTTGGCATACATCCTGCAAGATCATATATGAGAATATGTAATTAATAGTTTCACATTATGAAATAAATAGTCATAAATTTTGCTATTGAAGATTATATTCATCAATATATAAAATTATAAAGGTACAAGTATAAGAGCACATGCGAAGGAGTATATCAATATCTATATAACGCTAAGTATAATTATTCATAGAATGACTATAGATATACTATTGGATTTCTACGCGTCGAACAGTAATGGTATAATTAAAAGATTTACTCATAAGAGTGTGGTTATACAAGGCTTAACTATAACAATATAAACACACGATTATAGGTATAATAATATAGAAATTGGATTATAGTCAACAGTGTATCATTTTTGAGACTAATATATTGAAAATAACAATACACGAATTGATTTCTTTAGCTTCAAGGTTTTTCCTTACAGTCGAAATTCTTTGCTAGTCCTTCGGGAAGAATCTATACGAATTATATGAAATGTTTAGAAATGAAGATAAAATTACGAGAAATCGAAGAGTAATCACTATGACTATCAACAGTAAATACAGATTAAGAGAATCAATATATCAACAACAATAAAAAAAACACAGCAATGCAAATCAGACCTTTTCTTTCAAAATGATTAATGAAATCTTATCAATGATTTACAGTGATATCTATTAATTTCCAATGACACTACTTATGGTTTCTAGCAGGTAATAGTGATTTACGGTCAGTTTTTATCATTTTCCGCCATTATTTGTTTGCTTAGGGTATTAAGATAATTTTCAACATAGAAACTAGTTCGTTCTCATCACGTGATCATTTTTACTAGAAAATGGTCGTTATAAAAATCAATGTAATCTTTGATCATAGAACGCTTTTATTTTATATTAATTTTTCTTGAGGAAAACATCATTTAGGAATTAATACTTGAGATATTTTCTCCATGATTTCTCAGTTCAGAACACGGTATCTAAATATTGACATTATACGAAAAATAATAATGATAATTTCTCTACTAGTATTTTATTTTATATTCGGCGAGCCAGTTATTTATGTTGTTGTCGCATCTTGAACTTCAATGAATACAGATAAGAAAAATAGTTGAAGAGAAAAACAGAGCCAGGAACGACTACAAAAAGAACTATTTGAAAAAAAAGAAAAAAAGGTATGAGTATGTACACAAATGTTTGGGGGGAAAAGATAGGAGAAAATGTCGTTCTTTTATTTAGGAAGAGGTTGCAGAAGCTGGCTGAATTGTTTTTGGAACTGCATCGGGTGCTAATGTACGAATAAGACTAGCAGCCGTTTCGAAAAATTCCATCACTTCTGATACACCTTCATCAGATATAACTTCATTTTCATTATCTGTGAAATCCCAACTTGATGAACGATTTGGTTGAACATTTTCCATGTCATCTTCATCTGGAAGTCCTTAGTAAATAAATGCAATGAAAGCTATTATGAATACAAAAAGAAATCATAATGATTACCTGTTGATGGATCATTAAGATGATCAGCATTTGTATTTAAATTACGAAAATCAAGTAAATAAGATCGATGATCAACTTGATATAATTGAAGACCCAATTTAACCTAATAAAATTTAAAAACAATTTGAATCAATAGAAAACGTTCGTTACAATAAGCACTGGTGGTTCAGTGGTAGAATGCTCGCCTGCCACGCGGGCGACCCGGGTCCGATTCCCGGCTAGTGCATTTTCTTATTTTTTCGGGTCTTTTATGACTTACATATCGATTTGTATTGTTCACTTTTCGACGAGTCCGTAGACTATACATACTATTATTACAATATTTCCATTCCTAGATAAAAAAAAAATAGAATAATTTTTTTTAATAAAATTCAAACAAAACTGACCATTCCTAATTCTTTCATTGCTTTAAAAACTTCATTCATAATATCTTGTGGTTTTGATTGAGATCGAATTCCTAGATGCCATTTCGCTTTTTTCAATGATGCAGCTCCAGTGCCGGTTGCTGTTGGTGGTGGCGTTGCTGAACTAGATAGTTTTCTATTATGAGAAGAGCTTGATTGTGAACTATTTGTATCGATTGGATCCAATGTTACACTTAAATCTTTTAAAGCTAAAATTATAAAATTTTGTTTTTGGTTTCAAAATATTCATGAAAAAATAAAAGAAATCAACCTGGCATTTTTTCTGGATGAGAACGAACTGGTGTTGATTTCTATTGAAAAAAACGAAACAAAATATCTTATTAGCAAAATTTTGTTTTCATATTTTTTTTTCTAAGCAGTAAAAACAATTATAACGAATGTTTTCGTAAATGAATAGGTGTACAACCTGTGTAAGATAAACTGGTTTTTGAAACTAATTTTTATCATATTAAAATGAAGACAGATAATTATTCATAAACAATACTGAAACTTACAAATGGTGAAGGCGAACGACCAGACGAAGAATTTGGCTAAAATTTAATTATTGATTTATTTTACTTTAATCAAATAAAACATTTTAACTTACAGTCATTGATAAAAATGCTGAAGGTGGTGGACTTGATGCTGCAAAGAAATCTGCTATTTCAACTTTTCGAGCTGAAGAAAAATAATTTCCAAAAGAAAAGAAAATCATTTTAATTTTAGATTTGAAATCTAGCAAACCTTCATTCCATATTCGTTTGTTATCAATTATCAAATGATAAGCAATAACAAGTTGATCGTGACGATCATTGACCATTAATGCATCTTGAACTTCAGTTTCAGTTACGCCGAATTTCTTTTAATTTTAATTTTAGAATTAATAATTCTTTTTCTTTTTCTTTATTTTGATGAAGAATTTACCTCACAAACTTCTTGTATTGCATCAAGATCAATTATATTTGTACCTTCTTCACACGTTTTTGGAAACAGATAATCAGGTAAATTTACTTTAAACCATTCGTGTTCTCTAAAATATGTCAATAAGAAGATAGTTCAGAACATGAAAGTAATCGAATCGATAAAATTTACCGAATTTCTTTTATTGTAGCACGACGAACAGGATCAACTGTTAACATTTTTTGAAGAAGATCAACTACTGATGGATTTAAATAATCAGGAACTGGAAAAATACCAGCTAGAATATTAAAAAAAAATATTTTTTTTAAACGAAACGGAAAATATATTCATGATTAATTTCTATAATAAATAAATAGATTGGACAAATATTATTTTATTGTTTTCAAACTCTTTTCGTTTTTTTCACAATCTACCAAAAGTTCTCAATCGATATAAATCTTTTAAAGAGATCTATGTCTTAAATATTATCTCATGCGTATGTTGGAAGCTATGTAATATTAGAAATTTTTTATCCTGAGACACTTTAATTGATCGCCTAGGAAACATTATTTAAAATTAAGGCAAATCTCTAAATCAACTTGTTCATAATTAGAATATGAAATCGCCTAGAAAATGATCAATATAAATTCATGAATAGACAACAAAAATCTATATATATTTATTTTTTGATGGTTTTCTTATTACTAGAATGTTTTTTTATAGTGAAAATATTCAGAAAACTAAAATTACATTCCTATAAACATTGTCAATGGATCCTTCAAACAAAAAGCAATTATTTTATTATTAACCATATATCTGATGAATTTTAAAGCACAAAAGCGTCTCTTAAAAAGAGTCCGAAAGAATACGATTCAAAAGGAAAAAACACAAGAAACATTTTCGTTCCCATAAACTCACTGACTGAGCTTGTTCTTTCCATTGAATAAAACAGAAATATTTATCTAGTGTAAAAAGTTTTAAGAACTAATGATCATGATAAAAATTATTCGAAACTTTTATTCTGAAGGTCAATTTTATTTTTGATAAATAGAAATTCTTATGATTGAAAATTTCTTGTCGAGCAAAATCAAACTTATATTAGATGATGTTAACTTTTTTTTATCATTTTAATGATATTTAGGTTATTTTGTAAAAAAATTTCACAAGGATAACGAACAAAAATATGACCCGAATATTTCTCTTTCGAAATATTTTCGTTTGTTATTCTATTCTTGAATAGTTTTATTTTAGAAGCGCATGATAAAAAAATAGTTCTATTTTTCAAACGAAATTCCCTTGTAGATAAACACGTTCGAAATATTTTCTTTTCAAGATTAAAATCAAACAAAAACTTACATCGAATCTTTTTGAATAATACTTGTACATTATCATCATCAAAAGGTAGCTAAATATTTCCGGTAAAACAATGTTTTTGTTTTTTTATATTAAAATTAAACTAAAAAGGCATACAGTTCCTGTAAGCAAAGCATACAGTATAATTCCACAACTCCATATATCGACCTCTTGTCCTGCATAAAGTCTATTTAAAAAGAACATTTTGAAAAAAGCTAATCCAATAAAATATTCCACAACTAACTCTCCAGAGACGACTTCAGGTGCAGCATAATTCGGTGAACCACATGATGTTTTTAATAGCTCACCATCTTTCATCATATTTGATAAACCTAATGAAATAAAAATGAAGAAATTTTATTTCATTAAAAAATTTTGTTTACCAAAATCTGCTATTTTAACATGAGATGCATCATCAAGAAGAAGATTTTCCGGTCTAAACAATTCGAATTATTAGGAAATAATAATAATAATAAAGAAGCTTCTACTTAAGATCACGATGAACCTAAATAGAACAAATCGAAAGAATAACACGAAAAATCGAAATAATGAAACATACCACCATATGTCTATGGCAATAATCAACACCTGATATTATTTGTTGAAAAAACGGTCGAGCTTCAGCTTCAGTTAACTAAAATTTTGTATGACGTTATCTTTTATTGAATAAAATGATCTAATTACATACTTTTCCTTTCTTAACAATATAATCAAATAATTCTCCACCAGAAACATATTCCATGACCATAAAAATATCTGTTGGTGTACTTATTACTTGATATCTAATGAAGATTATAATATAAATGTTAACCGGTTTTCAAAGAGAAAAAAATCTTTTTACAATTTAATAATATGTGGATGTCGAAAAAGTCTTAAATTTTGAATTTCTCTTCGAATTTTCCCGACAACATCTAATTGTTTTATTTTTGTACGATTAACTATCTTAATCGCTACGGTATGCCTTGTCAATTGATGATAAGCTTCTATTAGAAATAAAAGAAAAATTTGTTAATACGAACAGAAAAATATGAAAAAGGAAATATGAACTATACTTTTAACTTTGCCAAAACTTCCAGTTCCAAGTGTTTCATTAAGAATATAATGACCAATTCGAATAACGCCAACATCTGTTGATGGAGTATTAGTATTATTCGCTGCTTGTGTTTCTTTCTTTTTACGCTTATATTTATCCTATGAACACAATCAACAACATAATGATAAGTTCAAAGTACAAAATTCAAACGATGGATGTGTATACGTACAATAACTGAAGACATGATTAAATAAATGTGTCAGATGGAATTGCAAAGTGCAACATAAACAAGAAAATCACAAGATGAAAAGAATGTTTCGCGAGTGACCCTAAAAGAAGTGCGTAATAGGGACCTCCTTACATATAGTTGTGGTGTATGTGTGTGCGTAACAAAAATTTTGATTGTGTTCTGTTATACCAACAATGATTCATCGGTATTCGGCTAGCTGCATGCAATAATCTTTACCAATCATTTCGTCATGTATTAGAATAATATATACGTATTGTCCGATAGTGACCTCTCTTTTTATTCTAGTCCATAGTTTTCATAAGAAAAACTTTATATTTTCAACTTTCTTGAATCTTCAAAACAATTTGTATTGAGAAAATTTTATTTAAAATGATCAACTATATCAGTATTAACTAAATTATTGAAAGTCGATCACAGAGAAGTTAATTAGTTAAACGAAAAATTAAATAAACTATTTATCTATTTATAAAACAAAATTCGAGGAAAGAACACATTTTATCACAACTAAAATACAATAAATATGAATAGCAACTAGAGGATTCATCGTTATAACTTAACAATATATATATATATATATATTTCAATTTCTCTCTATTTGTTTTTATCGAAACCAAGTTTTGTATGTTTTTCTCATGTGGAAATTATCAACTACAGTTTTCATCTCGATTTCTTTTCTTTTATTTCTATTCGTTACGTTTCATTCTAAATGAATAGAGTATAAGTAATCGAAGTAGATATTTTTTAGTTGAAAGTAAAATGAACTCATTTAAATAATATTATTCATAAATATCAACAAATTTGAAAATCAAGAATATAAACAACGATAGATTTATTTTCTCTTGAGATAAAATTCTACATTATTGTTTTCATTTCAAAATATTCAAAAGATAGCTGTATTTTATTTATTCAAATAATATTACAAGAATTACTTGTTATTTTAATTTATATAGTCAAACAGTATTAATTACATCTAAAACACAAATCAATTGTATTAAGAAAATCAGACAAAATATTATCTTCGAGTCACTTTATTAGTAGATAGCAACCAGCTCGTTTAACAATTAGCAAAGATTTCTCTTATTCTTCATGATTATTTTCGACACATAATAATTGTTGTATCAATCTGAGAGAAATAATTAAAAAAACGAAACAATAAAATAATAATAAAATTAGACAATAGTTACTGCTCTGAATTCTTCGCTGTGTTTAAAGGAATCTGAGGAGTTGAAGGAAAATGTGAACATTATCATAGAGACTCATAAAATGGTATAATTGGTATGATTGCCATTGACTAGAGAAATCCGAGAATATCTTGTCGTATTAAATTATTCTTTAGGAAATATATATCGAAAACTGAAAACGACTTAATCAAAACAAAACTATCCAGAAATTTCTCATGCACACTATTATTGAAATATTGAGTAAGTCTATGTTTAGGATTATTTACATAGATTTCTTCCATGGATTTACAAAAACAAAATTGTCATTGCGTGAAAAATATACAAACTCTCTTGAAATACGAAAGAGAGTTTTCTGTATCATGTTTGAAATTCGTCTAGGCAGTGCTTCTAACAGCAAGAATTCACCGCGATTAGAAAGTATCTATGATCGTTGCGATACTTGATGGATACTATTTGCTTTTAAATTTGCTCATGAAACTTCAAATATCAAGCCGTCATTGACTGAAAATTATTTACACATTACTTTTTGTTGTGCATACTCTCGAACTTTAAAGCTTCGGATCAATAGGGATGAATTTAATATTCTGGTATCATCTAGTTAACCTTTGGATTTGTTGAAAGTTTTGCCTGTATTTCATTTTTATTTCTCTTTCATATTTGAGAAAAGTTTTAGACTGCCTATGCGAATACGTTTTTTCATCACCATTAATTGAGACAAGTTGAATTCGCAGCGATGAAACCAGTACATGTATTTTTCTTTTAGTATCAACTATGAGTTTATTTCAGATATCATGCAGTGGGTTTAGCCAAAAGTAATGATCTATGTACAGAATCTATCTGTCGTGTTTGAAGAAAACGAGTATAGCCTTTGATTTTGCATATCTTTTATCTCTTTCATAAAATATTAGTTATAGTAATTGTTTATTGAATATACCATTCAGAGACGTTTCACCTGTGAATTACGGGAGGGGGTAGGCGGGATGTCGCCCCCTCTCATTTGGAGTAGTACCACACAAACTTGTACATTGTATTTACAGGGAAGATCATTAGATGAAAACTTCTACCAAAGAAATTCTAGTGCTGATGTTAAATATTCATAAAATCTTTCGACACAATGAAAACTTTACTTTGGATTATTAAAAAATACTGTTTGTTTTTCAACTTTTTTGACATCAAGAAATTTCATATATAAAATCTTATCACTTTAAACTCGACACGCTGATTAATAAAATGCTACCCTTTATTCTACAGTTGATTTATCTACTCTTCATTACGTACACATGTATTTGTTTTTAATTGCATTTATTTTGAAAATGACTTATTTAGAAAAAACGTTTCTTATGTCAAAAAATTTAAAATGCTTTTCTTCGTCCTTTTATTAAATATTTGAAAATTATACGTTGAATCAACTGATATTTATTCAATCAGGTTCAATATTTTGCCATAAGGCTTTTTTTTTATAACATAATCAATTTACTTTTTTTTAATTTTCTTGATATGGTAGACCCTACAAAAGTATCCTAATCAATTAGCATTTCTTTTCTATCAAAAATAAATTTCATTAAATATGCTAATTTTATTTTTAATCTGTAAATCAAGCTTCTATTTGATTCATATTTGACTTTTCAGTGGTAACAGACTAAAATGAATAATCTATCGGAATGAAAATAATCTATTACTTAGCTTGATTTTTCATTGTATTTACATGATCAATTAATTTAAAACAATTTCTAATAACTCAATTAAAATCTATTTATATAAATTCTTGCGTATTAATATTCATGTCTGTATATTAACATCAAACAATTTTCGGATGTATGAGAATAAAAACAGGAAAAGTAATTCGATTGGTTCTAACATGCAACGATACCCTACATGTAAGTCTATAGTTTATCCGAACCTGAGAGAGTAGCCAGGAGAAAATATCATCTAATCTTCAGAGTCATTACACTATTAAATTAAATTAATGTATCGCACACACAACACAACGAAATGAGAATGATGGCAACAGTGTGCTCATTTGGCGCATCTATCAAAATACGATTGCATGTTTGTATATCCTATAAAAACTTGAATGAGTATGATTGATTGAATTTCAATTCAACAACTGCTTTTACTCGCTCATTCACTCACACCCTCTCTCTATTTCTACAGTTGTATGGATGCACTCAAGGTTGAAATTAGAATAGAAAGTTTGAAGCACAATGTTCTATTTTCTCAGTTGGTGACAACAACTCCATTTGTGTTATAATATCAATGATGACAACAGACGAGATCATAGTTTATTTGAACAGTCACAATGGACTTGGTATCCGAATTTTAGGCACTAAACGTGCTACGCATCAATCGGGTATTTATATAAGACAACTACTTGATGGTGGTCTAGCACAAAGAGATGGACGATTAAAAGTAAATTAATTAAAAAGCATTGTTCATAGAAGATTATTTTGCGTTTAGGTAGGCGATCAAATTTTATCAGTAAACGGTGAAACAATTATAGGTATCAATCGGAGACACGCTGTTAATATTCTTCGTTCAGCAGCGGTAACAAATCACGTTCGTCTTCATGTGCAGCATTTTCTTCCGCCTTTATCATCGCAAGAGTATCAACAATTATTGAATGAAGAAAGAACGATTGACGATGATGAAGACATTTATCAAAGTCTTAATTTCAGTTCGAGTAAAAATAGAAAAAATTCTCATAACCGAAGTTTAACAACAGAAAATGATGTGCAAATGCGACGATCATCTCATAGACGTAATCATGAACATGAAAAACATCGGCATATTGCATCTAATTTATCGTTTCGAGAAAAAAATCATCGAGAAGAACAATATAAAAGTGATCAAATTTTAAGAGGACTTGATATATCACATGAAGCACTTCAATCATTACTGAATTCAAGGTTTAAATTAATTGATCTTGTTGATTTACTTAAGAAAATCTATCCGACACTATTATTGAAAGATCATACACGAGAATTACAATTTATTCAACAATTATCACAAACAAATGCAGGTTAAAAAATTTGTTTTCTTTTATCCTTTTGATTGGTTTGTTGCTTCTTCATGTTGTCACCTTTTTAGCGAGATTTCCTTAAATTTATGGAAAACAGAAAAAAAAGAGCGCCTATCCTATAGTATAGTGAAGTGACTAACGGGGTGGTCGGAAAGTTTTGGGACAAAATGTTCGTTCACTTTTGACCCGCTTAAAAGTATCTTCGATGAATAAAAATCTATGCGTTAGAACCAGAATTTTGTGCTCTTTCCGAATATGAGCTTAGAAATTCGGTGTCAGTTTTGGTTCGAGAGTAGTAAGGAAATCTTTGAAAGACCTAAAAAATTAGCTTGGACTGCGAATAAACAGGTTTTTCTAACCCCTATAAGCCCCTTTGCGAAGATGTTAAAAATTATCGGATTCGGTAGTTTTATAGAGCGAACAATTCTCTACAAAATGTGATATTGAACTAAGATGTAGCTTTTACTCAAGGAAAGCTATACGTATTTTCCCAAGAGCTCTTTTCCACGTCAAACGCTTTTTGGTCAAAAAGTCGATTTTTCAAAAATGACGATTTAGGAAAAACGAAAATTCAGAAGCCTTATCGAAAGCCAAAAAAACTCAAATGGTACATTTTGTAGGGTAGGTGTTGCTCTACAAGCTGGTATATTAATAAAGATTCCAACTTTTAGTTCCGAATCACAACAGTGAAAACACAAAAATATGTGGAAAAAAATTCCGTCCAAACTATTTGTTTCGGCTTTTCAAAGATTTCCTTACTACTCTCGAACCAAAACTGACACTGAATTTCTAAGCTCATATTCAGAAAGAGCACAAAATTCTGGTTCTAACGCATAGATTTTGATTCATCAAAGATACTTTTAAGCGGGTCAAAAATGAACGAACATTTTGTCCCAAAACTTTCCGACCACCCGTTATAATGAATGTTAAATTGTGAAGACTCACTTTTCGTTAGCATTTTACGAAAGGATTTTGTCAAAAAGAATATAAGTAATGTTTTCCCCTTTTGCATAACAAATACCAGGAAATTAATTTTAAATTACTTGAAAAGTTTCTACTGAAAAGAATTCAACGACTAATTCATGACTATGGATATTCGAATGAAACTTTCTTACGTCTAATGTGAACATAATTTTCAACAAAACTCTAGTTTTAGAAATGATATGATGAAAAAGGAAAAACAAATATCATTTTCTTTCTGTTTGATTAAATACTAAATGTTTGATGCATCTTGTCGTTAAAACGAAGTTAAGCAAGGATCTGATAATATTAATCTGTTTATTTCTGTAGACGGTCGAATAACATTAAAAGATTTTGAACGACAATCAAGTGTTCTTCTTGGTGAACGTATAAATTTTCTATTACCATTTTATTCTTCAGCTAAACAAATTTCAATGGAAAATGATAATCAACTTGTTGATAAACTTCACCGTGAAATAGCTTTATTTCGTTCGAAGATCGATGAACTTCACAATAAAATTATAACTGCGAAAAATCACAACGTTTATCAGAACAAGTTGAAATTGAATATGAAGATTTAATTAAATTTCTTGATGAACAATTAAATCAATATAAATTAAATGAAATCAATCAATTGAAACAAATACAAGCTAATCATCAATTAATCGAAAAGCTGTTCCATTTTTTATCTATTTATCTAAAACAGTCAAAGGACGAACAGATTTTGTTACAACTTAAGCATGAATATGAACATCAGAGGATATTTTTATCATGAACCTATCAACACAATAATCATGAGAATTTCATTCCTTCGAATAAGAAATCCTAACGACGTATTTGAATTTTACTGTGAGATTGTTTTATATTTAACGACTTTGATCCTGTTTGCATGTAGAAACGATCAACTGGTGCTTCGGTGTTGATTTATTTTTCTATTTGTTTTCCTTACATCTCAATCCGAATGAATACACAGCACGATCAAATAACTGATCGAAATAAATATTTCAAATAAAAAGTATAAGTTCTGAATAAATATTTAGCGAATTCATTTCTATTTACTAAAATTTCTACATATTTGTCACTTGAAAATATCGAAAACAGTTTATTTTTATTCAATAAATGTCACTTATAGTAATAACTCATGGGATTGATGTTGTCGAAAATTGATTTAAATAGGTGCAAATTTCAAATCTTTTCTAACTGACTGGGCAATGAATCAATGAGAATGATACGAAATCCTCTAATAATGTCCAATTCTTCTTCACTTAGGCCAAGCCCAATTTATTGAATTTTATTTTGATGAAATTCGTTTTAAAGTTTGCCATCAGCGCAGCTATCTTACATGGAAAAATTGTTATACAAATAATTGGAACTTGTAATAGAAAACACTTTCGTTTTATAAAGAAACGAGACAAAAATGACAGAACTTTATTTTTGTTAAACAGCAAAATAGTTTTGTTCCGAGCTATAGAAAAATATGCATAAAATGTGATTGAGTTTAAGAAATTCTAGATTCAGATACTCCGAGTTCTTTGTGAGAACTACATATATGGTCGAAGAAAACAGTGTGTATGGATTTCAGGTCAAAATTTAGGCATGTGTACAAATGGTTGAATGGGATTATAATCTTTTCTAGACGAATGCATGCTCATATGAACCCCCTCACTTAGTCACAACTAACTACTTGTATCTCACTGAAATTCTACATGGTAAATCTGTTCTTTAAACTAGAATAGGTGTTTGTAATGAATGGAAAGCAGCTCATCGAAATGGAATGCGTCAAAGGACAAAAAACCATACAATTCATCTTGAATTAAGATTTATTTTATATATCATATATGAAATATGTAGTTTAGCACAGCTAGGTCTTCGAGCCACCTCTATCTAGTAAATGGACGGGTGGCGTTAAGAGCCGAAATCGGCCCCCTGTAGGAATCGGAATTTTCTCTACCAAAATTATCAAAAACGATGCCAAAAATTGTTTTATACCAAAATCAGTTCAATATATTATATGTTTTGTAGGCACAGACAGCTCGAACTTTAATGTTCAACATGAGGATTTAACCTTATGTTACGTTTTAAATACGCCTAACATCCACCGACTTTTTAACTTCTAGCACTTCTCATTCACTAGATCTTGATCAGATCTAGAACTTTATGTAAAAATATCGCGAAAAAAGCCTTGGCCTGGGGGTCACGATAAGAGGAACAAATCAAATTTTTTGATAAATAATCCTGATCTCTGATAAGATGGCTAAGAAAATAATCTCGATTTTAATCGGAACCATTATGAATTTTATATCAAAAGATAGATCATGATTAGATCTAGAACTTTATGTAAAAATATCGGGAAAAAATGTCGATTGTAATTTTTGTTAACCTGCACTGTGTATATGGATTGTTCTGTCATATGGTTAGTAACGGAACGTTATCGCTAGCCTAGATGTATCGATATTCCTGAATATGCAATACCGAATGAAATTATAATCCAGATAGTTAACGTTTGTTGGATTATGAAATCATTAAGTCGATTTCTAGCGGAGAATATATACATGAATAGGTTGATGAAATAAGGGAATAGGAAGTCTTATTGAAAATAGTCCTGAGAAAAACAAATGATAAATGATTAGAAGTTTTAGATTTTCTATGTTGATCTGAACTAATCTTCATCTTCAGTTTCATCGTCATTTGTAGAATCAGATCATTCTTGTTGCGCGGCAGCATCGGCAACGAAATTGATAAATGTTCCTGATGGCTTTGGACTCGATTGCGTTTGCCAGCGCTCGAATGATAAGAACCAGATTGCAGATGCGATATGGCTACAACAGCCAATGACACAGTTTCCAGCAGTACAGTCGCACCATCAATCTAATATTTCTTCTCGTGTGAATCGAATAATTGGGTGATATTGTGCTCGACTGACATGTGCAGACTGAGTTGGTACCCGGATGATATCAGGAAATTCTTGACATCGGTGAATCGTGTAATTCACAGATCCTGTCAGATCTGTAGTCGAGGCGTTTTCTTCTGCATAAGAACGAGCACGTTTTAGCTGGAAAGTGCCTAGTAAATGAGAGATAATTCAATTTATCTAGAATAGTACGCAAGAGAAAATTTGGTACCTAATGTAATATTACTCACTATCTCACCCTCAGATAAGATTGGAAATTCGTCAATGATATCTATATGATCTATTGCATGCCATTTCGATGAAGATTTTTTTAGATTATTTCTTTGAAGAAACTAAGATATTTGAAATGGAAATACTATTCTAACTAGGTTATAAAATATAGCGGTTGCTTTTTCAAAATTGTTTTTTCGACTACGTAATAAGATCATTTTCTCGGCAATTGCAACATCCTCGGCATTCGAAGTCTTTATTGGAGGTCGATATCTGTTGATTATCGCACATACAATAGACACATCGTGCTCTAGGTGCGGTAATGCAGAATTCGGTATCGTATTTGCAAGGTACTTAAACTGTTTAATTCTTGAATTCACTGCTTCTACCACCCATCGTACCTTTGTTACATATTTCGACTGGTTTACTTCGGTTGTGGTAAATTGTCGACGGCCATTTAAAAAAGGCGGTAAAACTACATTCAAACCAAGACTTTCCATTGTGTGAACTGAGTCACGAAACCCTCTGTCCACAACAACAATGTCATCCTAAATGGAGGCTACTTAGTTTTTATACATTGTGCAGAATCTCTACCTTTTTCAACCAATTTAATATATTTTCCGTATTTCGATGCAGAATATTGTTCATGATAGAAGCATCATTATTTGAGTAATTTGAACAAAAAGGGCCAATGCAAGCGATGACATAGCCGGTGGTGGAAACAATAATCATCGGTTTCAAAAGCGATCGCTTCTTGTAAAGATTGAATGACTTACGTTGGAATTCGTTGTTTCTCGATTTCTAATGGAAAAACATGTCGTATTATATTCAGAAGAACGAAATCTTTTTCGTTACCTGAATATATANTTAGATTCAGCATCACACATAAGTCGTCGAGCCATTGTTGAAGTATGTTGATCGATAATTTCCTGTCGTGTGATATGATTGAATCCTAAATTGCTTGGTACAAATCGGGTCATCAATGCAGTTCGGACAGTTTTAAGAGATCGAGATACTGCTTTTTTGTCTGGTAGTTGGAATAACACAGCCAAAATGTTAAGCGATAATCCAAGTCGAAGTTTACATAATAAAATGGCAAGTGCATTTCTAATAGATCTATTGCTGGAATTACGAATATTAGAATCAAATAGATATGAAGCTAGATCTTCAAATTGAACTTTTGTTAAACTTGTTAAGATTTGATATTCATCATCGGATAAAGATAAAGGATTGTCAAAATCAAAGCGTTTTTGCTGTTCAAATAAGATTTGCCATCTACTTATCAGTAATTGTACATCACTTGAACTAAATCGTTTGCTTTGTATCGAGAACGGTGCAACTTTGTCGATCGCGTTCTTTGTCAATCGATCATCATCTAAATGTTGAGAACAACACCGAGCACCTTCAGGTATTAGAATATTTTTTTTCAAAAAAATAAGATCACGGTCTTCTGCTGATACAGTTCTTGAGTTTCTTTCCATATTAGCCGAACAAATGCAACAAGTTCTGTGAGTGAAAGATTCAATATAAACACATAAAAATAAATTGTGTCTTACTTGTGAGATGAAGTGGTGCAATTCATTGGCAAAGTGATAGTTTCCTGTGTTATGCCGAACGTTGAATTCGTATCGGATGTAATTGCTACCTCTGCTACATCAATAATATCTGAATCCATCGAATCATTCTGATAAATTTGTGGAGACGAAACAAGAATAGCAGTTTCAAAAAAAAAGAATTTAAATACCTGATTCATATCCACATTATCGTCAGCCTCAGCCAATTTCTCTTCTTTAATACGTGATAATAACTCGCCTAAATCAGGATTCTGTCTTTTCCATTTGTAATAAGTAGATCGACAAGCATCATACACTTTTGTTTCACTTGAAATTGATTGCATTGTTTTGATTGATACAAATAAACGTAGACATGCAGACTTCGATAATCGAGCACTAGAGATCCGCTCAAAACGTGACCCACAGGGACAATAATAGTGCGGCATAACTGTTATTCAACTAACAAATCAATACTTTTCAACAGAAAAACACGATTATCCAAGTGCACCCGGCGATTCCAAATTGTTTCGTGGTGAACAGACACGTTTTAACTTAAAAGTCTATTTCAAATGACTTCGCTACACTAACGTATAAAGATAATTCAACACGTGTTAATCGTACGTTTTTGTCACGAATACAAGTTTTTCTTTCTTCTTTTCTCTTCAAGGATATTTGCGTTCGCCGTTGCAACACTTACAATCACTTATATCCATGAGATGCCTAGCTCGACTTCGAATATAAATTGGCATCTGAATAACTATTCACAGTTCGAAAATAAATGAAAAAAATCCCCGACCATTTAAAAACCATCGGAAAGCAACAGATCACATAACTGCCAGCACATTTACATTTTAGGTATAGACTTAGATTTCATTTCTATAAGTTATAAAATTTATAAATTGACCGTCACTCCCATTTATAACTTAGGAATAGATTTAGATTTCCTTTTTGAAAGTTATAAAATTTTCAATGAATTTATATGCCACTAAAGTCTACCTATTCAATCAATTTCAGCTCCAACAGTGT
>OENM01001636.1:0-29689 GCA_900239745.1 Rotaria magnacalcarata | reverse complement strand
ATCGAACAGTTGCCAATCTTCCACGCTCAAACAATTCCATTGAAGGATGGCACAATGCATTCGCAAAACGTGTTGCAATCGTACATCCAAGTGTCTCAAAATTAACCGAAAAGATTCGTCGTGAACAATCCAAGTTCGAACTCGACATCGCACAAATTCGCCAAGGACAAGAACCCAAGCCAAAGAAGCTCAAGTATCGAAAATTGGACGAACGAATCAAACGACTGGTCGACGATTATCACAACCTCGATTTAGGTGAGTATTTAAAAGGACTAGCTGTAAATATATTATTGTAAATATTTTCTGTAATTCTGTATTTTTCTTTTATGTGTGCTTTTTTCTGTTATTCTTTTTTTTTCAATAAAATTTCTCTTCTAAGAAGATCTCTCTCTCTCAATAAATTGTTACATTTATCTTCCAATAACAATAAAATGCTATATTTTTATCACAATTATTCTTTTCTCTCTTTGCTCTCTCTCTCTAGATTAAATTATGTTTACTGTATATGCGACGAATTGTCCGTGCGACATATTTTTCTTGCGACGAACTGTCCATGCGACGAATTGTCCGCGACAAATTGTCCGCGACGAATTGTCTCGCGACGAATTGTCCTAGTGCCTTCATTAATACAAATAGACCCGAAAATAGAATTTCTATGCTCAAATCAGATGAAATTCTTCAGAAACTGGAACCTGATTCAAACGATGTTTTTGTTGAAGGCCTGATTGATACGTACAATAATAGACCTGACGAAATGAAAAATGTCTGTTTGGCTGATTTGGCTTCATTGTATAATGTGTCAAAGAAAAAACAGACAATGCTCAAATTACGGAAAATTCTGATGATAAAGATGTCATTGACAATGAAATCGATGAAAAAACTATTGCTTTAAAGCTGAAAAATGGAAAAGGTTGGATTAAAAACAGGAAAAAGAAAAAAATAATAAGATACAGAAATTTTACGCTACATCAACATCCTGAAAATTATTATAGAGAGCAACTGATGCTATTTCTACCATGGATTAACGAGGAAGAAATTCTTATTAATATAAATCATGAAGAGACATTTGAATTATATAAAGATTTGATTCAACAGAAAAGATCTGAATATGTTCTTCGCGAAGTCAATCAATTCGAGCAAGCTGTTGAAGACCACACGGAAAGAGAAAATGAAAATGATATTGATGATAAAAATATTGAATATGATGATGAAAAAAATGAATTTCTCATTTATGAAATAGGAAATAATGAAGGTGATATATTCGTTGAAATGGGAATAAATACTTGAACTGAAAAAATCGAACATTTCAATGTTCCCAAAATAATACGAGACACTGAATATCAGCGAATGATGAGAAGTCTCAATTACACTCAAAGGAAATATACTTTAAATTGATGAATTTCATTAAAAATGGTGATAAACAATTTTTTTATTTCATCAATGGAGATGCAGATGTTGGCAAAAGTACTTTGATCAAAGCAGTATATCAGTCGATACTAAGACTTTATAATCCACTTCCAGGATCTAATCCAGATAGTATTCGAGCTGCACTATGTGCACCAACTGGCAAAGCAGCAGCATTAATTGATGGAATGACTTTGCAATTATTAATAATAGACGAAATATCAATGGTTGGTTTCACAATGTTTCAACATGTCGATGCGCGCTTGCAGCAAATAATGAGAACAAAGAAACCATTTGGTGGAATATCAGTCATAGTTTTAGGCGATTTCAATCAATTAAGACCAGTTGGTGATAAATACATATTCCAGTTTAACAATTCATATAACGCTTTAGTAGATAATCCATTATGGTCACTGTTTGAATTGTTTGAATTGACAGAAATAATGAGACAAAAAGATGATAAGTCTTTTGCCATTGCATTAAGTAATATAGGAAAAGGAACGATGACACTTGAAGATATTAATTTATTAAAGTCACAAATTGTTTCAACTGAAAATTTGGAAATAATTGAAGATGCAATAAGGATATTTAGAAGTAATGCTGAAGTTGATGCATATAATACAAAAGTATTGGCTAGTCTTAGCACCGAAGGTACAACTGCAAATGCTTATGACTTTTGTGTTGGCGATGGACTTGCATCAATAAAAGAAAAAGTGTTAAGCAACGTGAAGAATCTCAAAACAACTGAAACTTATGGTTTACCACTTAAAATCGATTTGAAAGTGGGCGCTAAGTATATGATGACAGTCAATTCTGATACTGAAGATGGATTAGTCAATGGTGCTTGTGGAAAATTAGTAATGATTGGTCTCGGAAAACTTCAAAAAACTAATGAAACAGTACCATGTAGAATATGGATTAAATTCAATGGAGAAAAAACTGGAAGAAAAGCTAGAGTCAATTTTTACAATGTAATGCGTAATAGAAATATTGATTCTAGTCTTACACCAATCGAACCAGTAATACGTCAAATAAATACGAAGTCAACAAACTTCAAAGTAGAATGGAAGCAGTTTCCAATAGTACCTTGTAAAGCTATGATCATATACAAAAGTCAAGGCGGTACTTACGAAAAAGTCGTTGTCAATCTGAAGAAGGGGACCGCAAGATCTGAATTATATGTTGCTTGTAGTCGCTCAACAAAAGCAAGTGGTTTATATTTAATTGGTGACTTCGTTCCACCAAAACCACCTGAACATAATGATTCAGTGACGATGATGTTTAAAACCATGAGATCCGAAAGAATGGTCAAATTTTCACTTGAATTTCCTGAAGAATCTCAAGGAGAAAGATTTTCTGTGATATTCCATGATGTGCAGTCATTGAATAAAAACATTTTGGATGTCAAATCTGACAAAACATTTTAGTCTGCTTCCATGATAAGTCTTGTTGAAACATGGACAAAACCTAATGACTCTTTGGAAATTGAAGGTTTCAAGGTAGTTCACAGACGTGATTGTAATGACATACGAAAACCATTTGGTCAAATCACTTATTTAAAAAATCATTTGAAGTATGAAAGTATTGCCGAAAGATGTGAATATTCAGGCAAAAACCATATTGAATACTCCTCAATAAAAATTTATGATATTTGTATCATTTCTGTTTACAATTCACCAAATTCACCATTCGATGTCTTAAAACGACATATTAATGAAGCTATAACTGCTTCAAAACGATTTTGTGAAAATATAATTGTTGTTGGTGATTTCAACATAAATCTGAAGATTAAAACCAATTACAAATTTATTGAATATATGAAATCATTCGGACTAACTTTGATTAATAAATTAAATAAAAATTCAACTAATGCTAATACACAGATTGACTATTGCTTCGCTAATGCGAATGGCTGGAAATGTGATTATTTTGAAAGTCTAACAAGTTTTCATAAACCATTGTGGATAAGAAAACATGGCATTGACTCACAACTTTATGTTGATGAAAACGAACAGATTCGTACAGATATGCCTTTGAATCTTGGAGATCTTAGCATTGATGATCGGTCTGATGTGATGGACATCGACGACCAATCTTCTTTCGAACAAACTCATACAGATATATCATTTAATATTAAGGATTTTCGCACCGATGATCAACCAGAGATAATGGAAATTGATGAACAATCTTCTTTTGAAAATTATGAAATGCCTGATGAAGAAAATGATCAAATCCATACAGATGTATCTTTTAACTTGAAAGAACTTAAAACTAATGGTCTACGTGCTTCAACGATATTTGGCGGGAAATCTCCTATCGAAACTTACGAAATTGTTGATTTAAATACGAGAAGGATTCTTGATCACTTTCTTCTTGTGCTTGATTCTAATAATACAACAGACACTGATCAGATTTCTATCAAGCTCGAATAATCAATAATTTAATTGAAAAATCACCATTTATAACTGTGCACAATAAAGACCAATCTGTGCGATTGAAACCAAAAACGGAATATTCTGTTCAAGCATTTGATTCAGTTTATGCTAAAACTCGCACAACTGGAGATGGTAATTGTTTATATAGTTCTCTTTCGATAATAAATATCGGGTCTGAAAAACTAACGCATTCGATGAGATTGTTGGCACTCAATGCAATGATTAATAGTAGAGACTATTTCGAAGGACTTTGTAAAGTATTGCACTATTCTTTTGAAGAACAGTTGAAAAGAACTGTTATAATACAATATGGGGGTGTAGAAGTTCAAATTCAAGCGCTTTCTATAGTTCTATTTTATTCTATATATTCATATATGCAGTTTAACAGCGATCCAGAAAATAGATATTATATTTCATCTAATATTAAATTACAGGAACTAGTTGATCGATTTGTTAAAGGGACAGCAGGTGGCCATTTAAAATACATAGGATATAAATCCGATATGAATAAATTAGGATTTTGTCTTTATTACAACGGTATTCACTATGATGCTCTTTTACCTTTTCAAGATAATCCTCAACAATTTTTACTACACTTTGACTTGATTAATATGAGTTTATAACAAGATTTCACTAAAACAACCAAGTTCTCATTCGTGCGATTGAATAGAGTCTCCGGAACTAACTCCTCGCCGCGTCCTATGGGACAAAAAGAGGGCATCCGCAGGGCCTAAGGGGCAGTTCCTTAGTGCGCTCAAGGATGAATTATTTTAGGCAGTTTGATCAAAACCAATCTACCATCAGCTTCATTTTTTGAAGTACACATAAAGCTCGGATTTTAATCCGAGGTTTCCGCACTTATTTTAAATTGGAATAGTTTAAATCTTTCAGTAGTAATGATAAAATTATCAATACACGAAGATTAGGTAGACATTTTACTAAATGGACTAATGTCTCCACTAAAATGTTCCTCCGCATTATATTCAAACAGGTGATCTGTATCTCGTTTAACATGCTACCTATCCTGTTGAAAAAAGATTCATGAAGTACCCCAGAGGTTATATTGATGACGTCTAGTTGGTCAATGGGAGAGCACCTGATTGACTCATTTTGGTTCGACAGAATGCTGTCTCGTACTTTCCTATTGACACGAAATATCACATGAGCATGAATGTTTCATGAAAATTTATATTTTACCTGAATGAATTAACAGAAACAACAATGATGTTCTTCTGGAGAGAATCTATGTCAAGATAAATTCTAAAATTCCGTATTCGTTTCGTCCAAAATAATGAATTAAAATCAATACGGTTTTCATGTGAACCAGTCGAGTTTGGATTTTCGTCAATATTAATACTAAACTGAAATTTAAATATATTTAAATGAAGTAAATTTTTCGAAATTATTCGTTCCCATCGCGTTGCATCCAAATATGCTACATCTCTGAAACAATTCCAATGGAATACTTTCACTTGAGATGCTATTTTCGTTAAAAAAGTTTCCATTTCATTGAATTGCGCATAACATCAAGTGATAAAAATCCTAGTTAAACTCATTATTGTATTATAAACATGTTTGGCAATGTCTGTCCTTGATCTGTTTATTTCATGACAAGTTAAACGAGAGAGCTGCGGCGTACATGAAACTATAGCAATTAAATCATCGAGACTACAACAATGACCAACGACGAGATATCGAATACTGCTGAATTTATGTTTGCCTGTTGTTAATAGAGAAATGGATGATTCAAGCGAAGAACATTGTAATTTGTAATGCGTTAAAACAGGTAAATTGAAACTCGCTTGATAGATATTTGTGATTTCGCTATGATGATCACTATAATATACACAATGAGAAGAGACGTGGTAACGAAATCAAACGAGCGAGAAGAGGTAAAATTTGCTGTGAGATTTGATGTTATCTAATATTAATGACTCAAGTCGGATAAATAATGAATCAATATTACAGAATGCTAAACCCGATTGATAGAGAGATACATGACTGAAGCTAAGTGAAATAATTCGGTGTCTGTTCGGAGTGACAATACATGTAGAACGATAATGGGAGAGATTGTCTGATTGAAGACGAAGATCTATGTTTAGAAGAAGAGATGGGCTTGTAATAAGAGTTTGGAAGCGTTGATTAAGATTTGAAAATGCTTTGTATATGTCACCACCATCAAGATAATCGAAAATTTCATACAAAAGAATCATTTGATAAATTCTCGAGAGAAGTAATCATTTTTCTATAAAACGAAAACAACAAAAAATGAAGTTGAACATAGTTTTTGATGATTCTTACTTATCATCATACGTTGCTATTTGAATAATAATAAATAAAAACGCATTATTTAGTGACGATAATTTGTAGAACTTACCTCGAATTTGATTCGTCATGAATCCAACTTGGGAGTATTCAATATTACTCATTCGTTGTTTTTTTGAAAGATGCATCTTTGAGAAAAAATATTTAAATTCGTCTTATTGAACAGTTTCTATATCTATAGAGAAATGAAATTATGAAGAAATGTATTTATATGTAAAAAAAAGTATATATATATATATGTTATAAATGTTAAATAAGTGAATGACTTGTTTGGTTGTCATAAATTCTTCTACTTCTTCGTTTTTTACTTGCTGAATTTTCGTCGTGATTCATTTACAGCGTTGCTTTTTAATCTGCATGGAAGAAAGCGCGTTGGCAGAATTGAGAATCGGAAAAAAGTATGACGAAATAACTCAACATAAATTGTTTTGCGTCGTTTTGCAAGACGTCTTCGTTTTATTGATACTATAAAAGGAAGTAAAGACACATTGAATGATTTCGAAAGATTTAAATTGAGTTCCGAAAATTGAAACAAATATTCAAATATCATTTTATTACAACGCATATCTTCGATTATTATTCAGTAAAACTAGGTTCTTTATTATATTGTAGATTCAAGTAGGAAAATCGTCTTTTGTGAAACTCACACATATTTTCGAAGGGTATGGGTGTGGGTGCAAGTATTGAAATTATCTCTTCTCCAGCACACCACCCACACGCCACCGACACCCCATGAGCACAACAACACCGATACCGATATCCACACCCACACCCATAATTTTTTATGGTAATTTGTAATAAATATTTTACAATTGATTTCAACCTCATGAAAATCAAACTTCGAGCTGTGACTAATACATTTTAGTAGTCCGATTTGGAAAAGAATGATCTCTAAGTAAAGCATTTTCTTTAAGCGGACAACTTTCCTAAAAGTCCTTGATTTGTTTTTGTATGTCGTATCAATTGGCATTGAAGCAAGATTTTATTGAGGAATTTATCAGAAAACATGCCAAACAAGGGAAGTGTAAATAAAAGTCCTTTGAATTTACTGTAATGATACATGTAGTAAATGTTAAGGTTTGTACGTTGGAACAATTACGACGAGTTACATCACGTTTAAAATTCTCTGCTACACTCTTAAAAAAATCTGTTTTTTACAGAACCCCTAAAAAGTTGCTGAGATTTCGAAAAGTGTCCAAATGTGTCGAAGGTCTCAAAAAAGGATAAAAAACTCTACGAAACCTTTAAAGGTTCCTACGTTGTACACAGAATAAGAATCTTTTCCTGCGAAACCTTTTTTAAGTTCCGTACAGCAGAAAAAGGTTTCGCAGGAAAATACGAAATCTTTAGAGTTTCGTATTAAACTCCAGGAAATCATAAGGGTTTAGTAAGAATCTATTAGGGCTTAATATGAAACTCTAAAGGTTTCGTATTTTCCTACGAAACCTTTTCTGCTGCACGGAACTTAAAAAAGGTTTCGCAAGAAAAGGTTCTTATTCTGTGTACACCGTAAGAGTCTTTAAAGGTTTCGTAGATTTCTTTATCCTTTTTTGAGACTTTCGACACCTTCGGATGCTTTTCTAAATCTCCGGAACCTTTTTGAGGGGCTCGATATAAAACCGATTACTTTTAGAGTGTAAAGTTACTCAATTAGCATACAAAATAATAAGATCGATGCTATTTGGTGAATATGTGTTAATATGATATAAGAATGGTTTCACATAATTAGCACGTTAAAAATGAATTATCAAACAAGATGATGATATTCAACAACTGAACTCAATAGATTATTACTTTCGTCGATATTATTGGGAATTCCATTAGGGTGTGGTGTCGGAGAGCGCATGTGAATGTAAGACTGTAGTGGCGGGGGCGGGTGCAGACGCTGATCTGTATTAGTCATCATTTTATTCTCACCTCGCAGCCACAGTCAAACTCACACCCAGCTTTTCGACTAGCCGATAAAACATTTTCATATTAATTTAAATTTATATGATAGATTCCCATTTCCGGAAGGAAACGGGAGAGGACCGAGTTCGATGGCATTGCAGCCCCAAGATGATCCATGGCAGAGCCCTGAGTTAACACAGGTGACTCCTACCTATATGTTCCAAAATCTGTTCGAAAAACCCAGCGACGGCTTTCAAACCGACGAGAACAGATACTGTATTTTGACATTAGCCTTTACGACTGTCAAGTGTTAAACTTATTGTACAGTAAGAGCGTCTATATTAACATTGTCTTTACACATTTCGAATCTTTTCTAAACAAAATAACAGAAATTTCGTAATCAACTTCTTTATTTCACAATATTCACCTTCAGCGTAATTGCATAAAATGGATGCAGTATCATACAAGGGTAATGCCATTCAAATGAATCTCTTCATCTGTGGACACACAATAGCAGAATTATAGAGCGTTGTTTATATCAAATGAAAGACATAATTTAACTGATCTCTTTGATTATAACTGGAAAGGTCGAGAAGTGATCACTATTTTAGGATTTGGCTGTGCCTGAAAAGCATTTTTCTTTACATATTTCCGATACACATGAGAGAAACTTAAAAAAATTTGCATAAAAACGAGAAAAAATATTGAAATCCAGTTGTGCAGCATTCAACTTGCTTGATGCAACTTACTCTACCAAGAAGTAAGCGTTCTTATGTAATGAAACACATGTTACAATGACGAAAGGCATGCAGACAGACAGAAACACTTGCCTGTCAAAACAACACTTGTCACCAACAAAATGTCAATAATGATAGTGTCTTTTGTTTTACTGGTCACATCTTATCGGAATATAATAATCAAAAGTCTTGAATGTTAAAAGGGTACGGGTATGGGTATGCGACAAATTTGTCGGAATATGGGAAATCTACACCGGCATTTACAACCACATCCACACCCACACCGTTAGATTATGACCAAAAAATGTTTTCTTGCCCTTTTGTTTTGCTACATAAATATTGTGAAGAATAAATATGTATTTAGAAAGTGCGCACTACAAAATAGGAAGTTAATCTTATGTCATATTCAAGTCAATTCTTTTGGGCTTCAAAAAATAGTTTTCGCCATCGAGATAAACCATTTCCATCCTTTTTGAATCGATGATAGGCATTGCCAGCAACTTTCCAGTCTGCCGAAAGTCGCTTGGGTGGCATGCCATCTCTAGGTTGCTGGATACCCCACCATCGCCATTTACAGTTATTAAAAGCACATGTTTTCGGTTCGGCATGGTGACCACATCGTGGGCACTTCGATACATAAGCGTTGGTGCTACCAACAAGATCGAATTGTCCATATCCGATATTGATAATCACTGTCTTTTGATAGACTTCACAGTGTGAATTGGTACACAGAGCCTCAACAGAAAGACCGCTATTGGTTGAGTCTGAATCAGGACCATCGGAATCCCATTCATGACATGTGAGACCAGCCGTATCGCTCGCATCGACATAATATAGACCTAACTTGTTATGAACAGCAACTCCATTAGCAAAATATGTGTGTGGGTCGGCAGTGCGCAAATTGTAAACACGTGTCGCTGGGGTAACAATAGTTTTCTTGCTTATGATTGATTTTGTTTGAAGACAGCCATCGACTAAGCTGTAGATGCAATCGTTGATGTGAAGTTTCTTAAG
Organism: Rotaria magnacalcarata; assembly: GCA_900239745.1. Taxonomy (NCBI): domain Eukaryota; kingdom Metazoa; phylum Rotifera; class Eurotatoria; order Philodinida; family Philodinidae; genus Rotaria; species Rotaria magnacalcarata. The sequence goes on along the minus strand of OENM01001636.1, from coordinate 19,884 downwards.
TGCACAAAAGTTTCCGTTTCCGATGAAGAATGGATGTTCTTGTGTTACGCATAGTACATTTTGTCCAACATTTAATTCGATGTATTCATCGACATCATGAACAAACACTTCTTCAACCGATGTAGTGACAATTTCGCCAAACGACCTAAATGCAAGTAAACTGTCACCCACTTGAATCTCGCCAATTGATTTTTTGGTTCCATTAGAAAGTGAAATGAGTGTATCGGATAGGAAACAGCCATGTCGAAATTTCTTCATTAGGTGTACAGTGGAGTCTAAACTTAATGAAATTTCATTAGAAATCTGAATAAAAAGTATATAGAGTTATTCACAGAGTGACTAAAATATTTAAATTTATAAAAAGGCAGCAGAAATGAGCATTTACGTCCATGGATGATTTTCTTATCATCTTGACGGTCGGCAGTGTGATATGTCCTATATTGAATGAAACAGCAAGTAAAAATCAAACACTCTAAGTATTCGAACTTAAAATTGAAAGCCTGGCCATTAGAAAGTTTCATCATTTGAGTGAAATATTTGGTTTCTTCATCATTTTCAATGGCACTGTAACGGAGCTTATTAAACTCACTTTCAACATATTCACTACCAATATATAGAATGCTCACCTTTGTGACAAATACGTTTTAATGATAATACTAATATATGCAAGGGGGAAAAAACTCATTCAGGCATTCCCAGTCATTCCGATCCATTCCCATCCATTCACAACCATTCGCATCCATTCCCATCCATTCGCATCCATTCCCATCCATTCGCAGCCATTCTCAGCCATTCGGAATGCCCGAATAGAGTTTTTTCCCCCTTGAATATATGGCATAAAAGTTTCGAACTTCTAAATACTGAAAACTCTTTATCCAATTTTATAACGGATTATTGTTTTTTCAAGATAGTAGTTTCGGAAGGAAAGCATGCAAATTATAAAACTAGTTTAGCAAAATTTTGATCGCTAATTTTTTTTAACAAAAAAGCATCTTACAAAGGTCTATCAAAATTTTCTGGGCTAAGTAATCCGAATCTGTTGTCGATTCGTCGACATTGCCCGTCTGATATTTCTCTGCAAACTAGCAATACTAATACCTACTTGCTATTGATCTTATATAAGACACTTGAAGTTGTCGACCAATAAGTTACGAGAAACTGAGATATCAATGTAAGTACATATTTTTATCTCCTTATTCGAAAATTTCATAGTTGGAAATGTTAAAATCATTCTGTGGATTGAACGTTTATGCTCGCTAATTATATTTCTGATTAGCGCTCATTTAATGTACGATTCTTCTCCCTATCATGGAATTCTTTAGCTGTTAGTCCATAAGAAAATACTCCTACACACTACATACTATGACGAATGCCTAAATCCGACAGAATGCGATGATCTTCAAGCTGAACATTATCGAAGAACAGGTGTTGATGATCAGTTGATATGCTCGTTCTGCTTTCGATCTTGCGTTTGATCTCCTCGATCGTATCACTGTCTTCGCAATCGATTGTAATAGTGCTACCAGCTATCAAATACACGAAGAGTTGCATTGTCGTATGCGTAATGAGCGAGTGATTGTGGACAATCAAGTGAATCTAAAACTAGAATATTCTACAAATAAAGCAAGACAAGGTGAAAGATCGTCGCTTTAATAATATGGCCACGCGACGATGAACGACTCAGATTACGTTTCTTAATGTGACATCTAACGCCAACCAAGCCATTCACTTACGAGGGAACATTCCCAGGTGATTCGCAGCATTTTGATTCATCATTTGCTGGCTTCTAGGGCTCATCATATATATGATATACCTGAAAGGGTTCGTGCCATTGCTGCTCAGGTTCAAAGTTATCAGCGAAACCACTGGTTTGATAGATGGTACTACCATCTATTCATTAATGTTTCGTTCTTTCGACGAGGTTGGTCAAACATACTTCTCGAAACTTTTTTCGTTCGAGCAAGTTGAGACGTGTTTGTATTATAAATATCTATAGAGAAAATTATCTCCTAGTTGAGATATGACCAGAACAAAAAAAAATAGCACATAGAAGGTGGCACCATCCGTTGGAACACTCTTTCCGCTCATAACTTTGAAACCGAGAAGCAATGGCACGAACCCTTTCAGGCATATCATATATATGATGAGCCTTAGAAGCCCGCAAAATATGAATCGAAATGGTGCGAATCACCTGGGAATGTTCCCTCGTTAGTGGCAGGTGGTAAAATGCTGTGAACAAAAAAAAGACCGGAAGAAAAACAATCGATAAGGGAAGTGATCTATTAAATAGAAAGCTACGACTTTCTTGTCGTTCAAGAATGTTCTGCATAATTCCTAAGGATATCTGATACAAGATGTCACGTATAAATCCAAATAAATCTATGGATATCGGTTGGATGTCAATGAGAAAACATTTACTAATGCCGATACATACATCCCATCTTGATGATATTGTTCGTTCTAAACATTAACATTTATCAATTTTTCATCATTTAATTTTTTTGCATAACTGATACAAATATCTACCAAGAGACATGTTGGCATAGTCAAAAAACATTCTTTAATACAAGTTAACAATTAAGTTGTACAAAGTTCTTATTTAAATTCACGTTTTGTATCAAATAGACTGAGGCAATTAAAACTAATTTTCACTTATTCATAATTAATCTCAGCAACACATTGAACAACATGGAACGTAATGAAATTAGGAAACAATATGCCAATTTGCTGGTAGATAGATTTTAATATTCTAACAATAAGAAAGAACATTCATAGCGTGACATTCATTATCTGTCGTCGAGTCTCCCGAAAATAAAGCTTACCTTTCGACTCATAAATATCTTTGTTACACTCTAAAAAAAAGGTATTCTACGAAACTTATAAAGGATCTTCCGTCGGGCACACGGGAAAATCCTTTGGAGGTTCCGAAAAAACACGGGTGTAGCACCGAACCTTTTCGCAACCTATAAAAAAAGGTTTCGTAGCAATGGTTTCGTACAAAACCTTTTAAAAATCATTCAAAAAAAGGTTTCGTACCCAACAAAGGTTCCGTTAAAAATTTCATTTAACCCTCTGCAGCTGTCCGCGGTATGCACACTATTCGAGTATTTCTCAAAGCCAGAGTATGGTATACACCAAATGCGTCAAAAGCAAGATGAAATAGTCTATAGAGTAATTTTCTGCATTCAAGGAAAATCATTCTATAGACTATTTCATCTTACTTTTGATTCATTTGATGTATACCGTACTCGGGTTTTGAGAAATACTCGAATAGTGTGCACACCCCGGACGGCACCAGACCGTTAAAGTCAACTCAATCCCTGATATCCATAACTGGAACAACCTAAAATACAGAAACGAATTAATATAATCATTTTATTATGTCAAACTTACTTCACTATTCTTTTACTTGAAACAATCTAAAATAAACAAATTAGAGAAAATTTATTATTATTGAAAATCAGACTTACCTAAAACGCCATCTCTATATTGACCTAGAATTAAAAACACGAATAATTTTTTGATTTGCTAAGAGAGAACTTACCTAAAACTATGTATAAGCATCAACCTAGAACAAAAAACAAATCAAATATATTAAATTATACACAATCAAACTCACCAGAAATTGCCTCTTTGAGGCCTTCTATAATTGAACAGAACATATTTCTGTTATTTTACGAAATAAAATTGACCTAAAACCTTCTATGTGAATAAATCAATAGCAAAGAAAAAGATTATTCACTTTCATCACATCAAATTTACCCCAGAATAGAGATCAGAGTTGAAATAAAAAGTCTGCAACATGAAATTTGAACTCCATAATCTAGAGTCCAGATCGACCTATTTTCTCCACCATGAAAGCTCGGATAGAAAAACTGATTACGGTTTTGGACTCAGGGACCCCAATAAGTTACAGGAAACTTTGATCAGAATTTAGATCAGAGTTGAAATAAAAAGTCTACCTTGTGAAATTTGGAGAGCAGATCGACCTATGTTCTCCACCATGAAAGCTCGGATAGAAAAACTGATAACGGATTTGGACTCAGGGAGCCTAATAAACTGTAGAAAGTTTAACATAGATAATAAACTGATGAAAAGTTTAATGGAAAAACTTAGAAACCTTGAGATCGTCGACGAAACGAGCGCTGGTTTGGTGGGTATTTTACAGAACCTTAAAGCACACTACACTGTAAAAAAAGGGTTTGTGATAGTGCAGCGTGTCACATACTCTTTTTTCCGTTTTTGAAAAATATTATGAACCCTTTTTTTAAATCATAAACCTAAAAACCTTTTATTATCTTCGTCATATACGGAAAAAGGGTTTACGATACGTTGCACTTTCATAAACCCTTTTTTGTTAAATACCCTATCAAAAACGTTTTTTCCGTTTATTATTCTGCGGATTTTTTTACAGTGTAGAAAGTGTGAAAAAGTTGCGTAGAAATAACACGAAAATTTTGGATCGCGAACAAAAATATCAGTAGATTTGTGGAAAAGATTCCAAACCTCGAGAGTGTCTACGAAAGTTTCACTGGCTTGGTACAAAATATACGAAACTTTGACACGTATAATAAAGTGGGAATCGTTCAGCTCTAAAAGTACGAAACCCTCAAATGTTCTACGAAACCAGCAATTGTTTTCCAGAGAATATTCCAAACCTTCTGACAGTTTATGGAACCAGCAATGGTTCCGTGGACATATTACTAAACCTTAATGGCGACCAGAAAGTGTCGATAAGTTCCGCAGAAATAATACGAAACCTTCGAACGGTTCGCGAAACGAACACTGGTTGCGTGGACATATTACTAAACCTTAAAGTCAACCAGAAAGTGTCGATAGGTTCCGCGTATATAATACGAAACCTTCGGATCATCGGCGAAAGCAGCAATGGTTTCGTGGACATATTGCGAAACCTTAAATCCGACTAGCAAGTGTCGAAAAGTTCCGCACAAATAATGCGAAACTTTCCGCTCGTCCACGACGCCAACAGTGGTTCCGTGGGTATATGACGAAACCTTCTGTCATTTCACAAAACTATCAAAGGATTTGTACATGACGTACGAAACCACAAACCACTTTACGGAACCCTCGAAGAGTTCAGGAGCAAAATTGCGAAACTTGATGAAAGCTGCTGAACTTGAAATAGTTCTGAAAGGAGACCACGGAACTATTAAGGTTCGGTAGAGTACCGATTTGTTTTAGAGTGTAGGGCCATCATCGTCGACGACGAAAGACGTTGCATCAGGATCGTTTTTATGACGATTAAGAAGAGCTGATGATCGAAAAATAAAAAAGGCTAATAAATCAATTGAGTTATTAGGATTGCACGCGTGAAAGTTAAATTTATCGTTTTAAAACAGAACTTTTGACATTAGATGCTGGAATCGGTCCATCAATATCGTCGTTTGTTAACTAAGAATAAAATACTAAACCGGAATAGAAAGAAAAGATCTAAACACTCGACCTCGACCAATCGTTTCAGCATTGTCGACTATTTAGCTATACCATCATTTATATCGAATTGTGTCCATCATTAGATGTGTTTCATGCTGGAGTTTGAGGTAATCTATACGATGGAACCATTAAGTATATTTTTGCAAGACGTCAGCTACCCTACCTATGAGAAAAAGGCAAGAAAAAGAAGTGTTTTTATGATTTAAAAAATACTTCTTTTGTGAAAGAACAGCAACTCTCAAGACGCTGATGTTCACAAATTGGTTTGTTTTTACAAAAACAAAACTCGTTTTTTTCTTGTTTTCAAGGTAAAAAATGAAAATTTTAATGTGTTAAAATGAGCTCTTGTATAAGGGTGATAGCATTTGAAGCCATACGCGAGCCAATAAGAAATGAACATGTATTTCGCAACGAAAAAATCAGATGACGTTGGAAAAATAATGTCCCTTCATAGGTGTCATGGAACTGGTGGTGCGCGACTTTTGGGCCACCTGGTAGTTGTGAGATGTGAGTAGATACCAATGTTGCAACCGATTAGGGTGTGGGTGTGATTCGCGATGTGTCTTCGAATATTTTCTTGCAGAATACCCATACCCAACCTTTTCAGAAATTTATCAACCAATTTGATAGAGTGACGAATAGAATTTTTTCAGTAAAATGATTTTGTTGAAATTGAATCAGCAACCTATGCATTAATCAATATGAAACAGTCTTCATTGGTGAAGTTGAGATAGATCTTTCAACATAGTACCCTTGTTGTGGCAGAAAATGGTTAAATTATTGTATCATTTTTCATGAACTGTATTCTGAGGTATCACCAAAACTGAAGAAAGAAAACTGTTCTTGGCAAAATATCTATTTAGGTTACTATGTATGTATGTGTCGCGCGTATTCATTAATGACAGAAAAACAGTGTTGAGCAAATGTCTTCATCGTTCGTTGCATATACAATATGAAAATAGTAGGTAAGATGTTCTCTTTCATTCCATGGGGTTCATTGAAAAATGTTTAGTGGGTCGATGTAGGTTTTATACGTTCCATTCTTTCTCTTAATGGAGATTGATTCTATCGTTAACTATTATTTCTAACCATCAACATCTCAATGAATACTGAGGCACATTGAATTATGATAGAAATTTATGAAAAGCAAGACTTTGATCCTTCAATAGATGAGTGAGCAGAAATCATAATGCCAAATGGTTGCATTTATGGAAACCGACGAACATCAGATGAGATTGACTAGGATAGTTTCTTCAACAATCACGTATCACCAATCGTCATTTGCAAATATAAAATCTAGAATACTCTTTCTTTCCTATTTCATTTAACACAAGTAACGCGACGTTAACGTCGCAAACCCTCTACTACACTGTAAAAAAAAAGGTTTTCCACGGAACTAAAAAGGATCTGAGCGCGGGCACACGGTCAGATCCTTTTTAGGTTTCGTAGAAAAAAGGTTCCGTATGGAACTTCTTCTTGGTAAATGGAAAAAATGGTTTCGTACACATGGTTCAGTACGAAACCTCTGCGAAATTCTTCTCAAAAGGTTTCGTACACATGGTTTCGTATTAAACTTTCCGAATCTTATTCATCCGATGAGGAAGCCCTTGGAAGTGATGCATGGTTTTCGAGTTGAGCTGCCGTACATATGGTCGATTTCAGTGAGATAAGGAAAACCCCTCAAGGATATCTTTCGTTAGTTCTTCCGTCGAAAGTTATCCTTATGTTATCAGAATTTCAATGAAAATACCAAAGAGGAAACCTTTGTAGCTGTCGAATTAGTTTTGAGTTTGAGCCCAGTTTGTCAGATAGATCTTATTGAAATACAAAAAGCTCCAAATGAAGGATGGTTCATAAGTCTTCTATAGAAAGTTGCAGACATTTCTTGAATTTTAACCTATAGTGTCGCAGATATCAGTGAATTGAATGATGTTATTTCTATTTGAGATTTCAGGAAGAGAGTAATTGACTTATCAGGGAAATGTTCCAAAGGTTTTTTTCAAAAGCATACCTCTTTTCCAGAGTTTGCAAAGTTCAACACTACCACTAGCGCCTAAAAAAGGATGATAAAAAGTGGTATTTTCCGTGAACTTTACTATCCCTAGGAAATATACATTCTTGTGAAATAAACCTTTTGGGACATTTCCCTGATAAACCAATTCTTCTCTTCATGAAATCTCAAATAGAAATCGTCTCATTCAATTCACTGATACCTGCTACACTATAGGTTAAAATTCAAGAAAATGTCTGCAACTTTCTATACAAGACTTATGAGTCATCGTTCATTTGGAGCTTTTTGCATTTCAATAAGATCTATCTGACAAACTGGGCTCAAACTCAAAACTAATTCGACAGCTACAAAAGTTTCCCCCTTGGCATTTTCATTTAAATTCTGATAACATAAGAATAACTTTCGAAGGAAGAACTAACGAAAGGCATCCTTCAGGGGTTTTCCTTATCTCACTGAAAGCGACCATATGTACGGCAGCTCAACTCAAAAACCATGCATCACTTCCAAGGGGTCCCTCTTTAGCCACGAAAGAAAAAATATTGTTTACTTCAAACCCGTGAATAAATCTTGCTCAAAAAAAGAACCGGCAAAAACCATAAACTTACTTCCATATCAAGATTGCAAATTCATCCAGAGAAAACAAATAACCAGTTATTTTGACCAATAAACAAACATGACAACTAGCATCCCACCCAAGTCTGAAACAGGAAAAGAATCATTTGTTAAACAAAATAGATTTACTTCTAAATCGAAAAACGGTATCGATATCTCGAACGGAAAGAAAACTATATTTAAAGAAGAAAACTTACATTTAAGCATCCATTGAATATTCATCCGCGTCCGGCTAAAAATAAATATTAAACGAATAGAATAGCTGCTAAATCTTATCACTATGCGTTATATTTACCTAGATTTGTTGTGAGTAGAATACGAGCTAGCATTTTCTCCGCTATTCGCACTAAAGCGGCACCCCCGTTAGTTGTTTTTGAGATAATCCTAAAGAAAAAACAAAACAGCAACTTATACTGAAAGATTCAACTTACGATTAAACGAATTATTCCCATATACCTAAAATATTTAAAAAAAACACCGATNCATTTTATCATATTAAATTTTCATTTCAATTCATTACTCATACATAACTAACTACGGAAACTCTTAAATTGATTTCATCAGATTGACATTACCTGTCTATTCATACATGTGACGCATAGAAAAAGATAAAAGAACCGTCACAGTTGTAAAGATACCACTAATTATTCAATCGATCTTGGAGACACAACTGCCCAGCTCTACTATTCAACTATCGCCTCCATGTTATCAGAAAAATGATGACGGATTCAGATTCCTCCACATCCATAACCTATTTCAAGCTACGATCAGAATTCAGATCGGAGATGAAATAAACAGTCTGCTTCTGCAGCCACGGAATTTTCAATGGTCCTAATTTCTGATCAATGGTAGCTCAGATGAAAAAAGTGTTGACGGATTCAGATTCCTCGACCTCGATAACCTATTTCAAACTTTAATCAGAATTCTGATCGGAGTTGAAATAAAAAGTCTAGCTTTGGACCCCTCGAATTCGTGATGGATCTAATTTCTGACCAATGGAAGCTCGGATGACAAAAGTGATGACGGATTCGGATTCCTCGACCTCGATAACCTATTTGTGGTTGGTCCGACTTATATCACGTTCCGAAAATGTATAGACTTGTTTTAAGCCAGAACCATTTTTGGAATACATACTTCAAAACTATAGATAGGTTCGAAAACCAGGTATATGATTTATGTGAATTATATAATACGATGGATGGTTCCGTATATGTGTTACGAAGCCATGCATGCCTCTATAAGGGTTGCAAAGGTTTCGCATCCACTTTACGAAACTATTATTATAGTTACTTCGAAAGGCATAAGTTGGTTTGGATGTCTTTTACGGAACCATGAAGGGTGTCGTCCATTTGTCTGAAGGTTCAGTAGACATACTACGAAACTTTTGTCAGTGACATAGAGTATCTAAAAGTTCCGGATAAACTCTACGAAACCATTCATAGTTGTTTAAAAGCTCTAATCGTTCCGGACATATTCCACGAAACTAGCCATGGTTTTGCAAAAGATATACTGAACTATTGTATCATTTACGAAAGTGTAAATGGTTTCGTGTTATGCATGCTGAACCTTTGGATGCCTCACGAAATTTTCCATAGATTCGTATAACATACACGGAACCTTTCCTTGTTAATCGAAACTCTCATCAGTTTCGTAAAATATAAAACAGTTCAGCGTAGATCGTACCAAACTATTCACTGCTTCATAAATGACACAAAGGTTCAGTATTTCTTTGACAGAACCAGAAATAGTTTCGTGGAATGTGTCCAGAACCTTTAGTGGACTTACGCAACCCTGAATGGTTTCGAAGAACTTATGCGGAACTTTTAAATGTTGTTCAGAACTCCCAATGGTTTTGTATGACGAATACGAAACTAGCAAACGTTTGGTTCACGCAAACGAAACTTCTAGATGGTTTCGTAGTCTAACTTCAAAACTCTTTTCAACTTTCGGAACTTAAGAAGGTTCTGTATGAAAGTTCCGAAACTATCTTGATGCCACGGAACATAAAATCGTTTCGTAAAATAGTACCAAACCTTCAAAGTTCGGTAGAACACCTATTTTTTTTACAGTGTAAAAGGTCTACAATGTCTAAAAAACACAACTGCCTGACTAATTCTAGATTCTTAGATTTCATTCAGTTCTCGAGTGAATGAATTCGATAGGGCATCTGATCGGATTCAACCAGCCTAAAAAATCCGACGGAAGAAAACATTTAATTAATTGAGCACTAATTAGCACATTAAGCCAACATTATATGGTAATCCGAGTCGAATGTAGGATCTCATCAGAATCCGATGCTAGGATCCGATGATAATCCAATGATATCCGAACACTATGGATCGGAAAGTCATTTCACTACCAGGAATCCTATAGGAATTAACCGATTTATTGAAAATTCAGATAAAATCCTATCGAATTCCTCTGGTGTCTGATCTGATCCGATTGTCAGAATCATTGTTGTGGGTTATCTTTTTGATGTGTAATCATTGATCAATGATCACAGTGTCACTTGAAGAAACCGGTTATGGTCATTTTTAACGCGTAACTACGCTATAACCCTGTTTCTACCACAACATAAAGAGCTATATTAAAATATAGTTCACAAGAACCACTCGTTAATATAATAGAGTAATCTTAACTCATTCCCAGATCAAGCCGGTTGCTCATCACTCCAGTTGAAGGCATTAGAGTCTCTCAGGTTCATAAATTTTAAAGACGGTCGCATAGTACAAAGAATACTAAATGAAAGAATTAATTAATTGAATTAAGCAATTCAGATTGGTCTGTTATTCAATTTTTCACTGTTTAATTTTTTTTTCTTTATTCTGATTAATCAATAATAAAAGCTGTTTAAAAAATATTATAAATCTATCCAATTTCTGTTCATGTATTTTAACCCTTTCCAGCCGGCTCCTATCAAGAGGAGAGGAAAAAATCTTTCTCTACGTATTTTTTGTTTCTCTACCAAAGGGATATCGAAAACAATTTGTTCAAAACAAAAGTTGCTCTGAACCTTGTAGCTCCATGTTGCCATTTGGCAACAGTCGGCTGAAAAGGGTCAAAAATTTAAAAATTGTTTTTTCCATTTCAATGATTATAATGCACTATTTAGTGCTTTTTCATTTATCATTAAAGTCGCTACAAGGAATCAGAATTTCAATTATACATAGAAAAACGAAATAAACGAATAATAAAAACAAGAACAAACATCGAGAGTAAATTTCGTACGAAAAATGCATTAGTTATGGTAATCTTTGAAGCAGTTGTTTTTCTCGTTCAAACATAGACGTTGATCGCATTTGGAACAGGATACTCTTGTGTAGCCACTGAGACCAGGATTTCGACAACGACCTTTTGATGTGGCGATAGGCCAATGATCAACCTTGCCAAGTCGAGTACTTGAAGGTGGAATTGGAGTAGGTGCAGTTCGTAAAGTATTTGTAGATTGGTTTTCATTGGATTTTGCTCGTGATTCTAATGACGGTCGGCCACATTTTATAATAGATGGTGGTGGTGGACTTGATTTAAGCAAAACGCTAGGAACATTAATACGAAAAGCTAATAAAGGCATAACATTCTTTTTCGGAACCTTTAATTGTGAACAGTGGCGTCGATACAACAACCACGCATTTACCACTGATAAATCTATAAGATGAAATATGATTTTTATATAGTATTTTTTCGAGCGAACATTTATACGATACAACGAAATTAACATGTCGACTAAATCGACTCCTCCCATATGTTTATTATACGCTTTTGTGACATTAGGTCGTGCTATGAGAACATGTTTTTTTTTCTTTCGATGACCATCATTGCATCGAATCAATCGGTTGACAACTATGCAATGTAGACAGACAATTAACAACATTATTGTCATACCACCGTGTTACATATAAGTCTACGCCTTCAACCTCAGTAACACGATGATCCATCGCTCCTCTACTATTACTTGATAAATCTTGAGGGTGTGGGTGTGGTTTTTGGTATTGGAAGCAGTTCGTATGCTGGTCGGTCTTTGCTGATCAATAGAAATACATACACACCTACACCCACACCCACACCCCATAATATTGTTTTATCATTTGGATCGCGGCATCTGAAACTGTTAGCCGTCCTTGCTCTTCATCATCTAATTCATCGCACGTTCGACCAAGTACTCTTTCAAGTGTTGATAAACGATCATGTTCTCGTTTGTATTTTTCATACTGAAAAACATAATATTAAATTAATAAAATATTTACAATTCATATTTACCACATCAATTACGATATTATACGGTTGATACCGTATAGATCGAACAAAAGCCTCTTCGTCGAAAGTGGGGTTGTCACTTTCAGTACTCATCTAAAATTTGTAAACGTCAATGTACTGATAAATCAACTCGTTTTATTTGTACTACAAAGAGCAGTCACTATAATTCAATATATTTTTGTTTCTTTAATGTACATGCTTGATTTAATTTTTTTGCTTCAAAAACATGATTACGTAAAACATCATTTAAAATTGAATCAAATTTGCCTGATGGTGCAGGTAAATCTCTAAAAATTAATGTATCTATACGACTAATTTGTTGATTAAATATTTCTATTAAATAAAATATAACATGAGATAATGAAAGCCCTTTCAATCATTTTATGTTGATTATTAAAACAATGTACAAAATGATTGATTAATGCATAGCTAAAACTATGAGTTTCTATTGCAAATTCATTTAATGTTGTTGCATCAATCTTAAAAATTAAAATAAAAGATTCGAAACGTTTCTCAAACAAAAACCATAATTGTTTTTCCCAATGGATCATGTTGATAAATCGCAAAATTAGAAGAAGATGATCCAATCAATCATTAATGAAAGAAAATCATTATAAACAATACGTTGAAAATTTTCAATTCTACGATCCGTCATTTTCATTTACCCAATATTAATAAATAAAAGAAATTAATTTCAAAATAACCAACAAATCATTCTTAAATGTTTGAAGTTCATCAGCTTTATTTTTATCATTTTCATAAATCATTGATGCATCCAAATATGAATTTTTTTGATCAATTTGTCCTCTGGCATTTAGTTTCAATGAAATTCATTTTTGAATTTTTTTAAAATTCATTGACTATGTTAACAATCTATATCTTTTTCAAAAGATGCTCTTGAATATGGAGAAAAGCGTGCATATTCGATCAAATATATCAAGTGTTGAAACATTCATACAAAATGGATTTTTTATGTCTTCTTTACGTTGACAATTAATTTGTTTATCTACATCACCTTCACCATTTGCAGCACTTGATAAGTCATAATAAATAAATTCAGCAAATGATGCAAGAAAAATGAATATACTTGAATGTTCAATAACATTGACTGTTTCATTTGACCAAGTTTTGATATTTCATGAGATGATGTTGATGGAATTTTGACCACAGAAAGATCATTAAGAAACAATTCGCTTAAAAAAATCAAATTTTTATTTTATAATTTAAATTCATATAATATCAACAACATCTAATCTTATCCTCGTTTAAATAATAGGAAGTGCACGACATTTTCACGTCATCGAGAAAATTCATTTTTCTTTTCTCTTAAATTTGGTGTAGATACATACGTACGTTCATTTCTTATAGAAGAGCACGTTTTCTTTGTCTTTTCGACGAATATATAATCAGAAAATATAAATATCTAGCAGAGAGAGCAAATTTCGAGGAAGACAGAAAAAAGACAAATAAGATTTATATCTAGGGTCTAAACGTATAGCGATTTGCTCTTCGCTTCATTCCTATACAATGCTTTTTCAAGGATTAATAATCAAAGAAAAAATAAAACGAAATTCATGAAAAAATATGTGATCAATTAAATGCTTTTCTCTGAGCATTATTCCTTTGTCTCCAATAGGCACTAATGTAAAAGTGATGTATATTATAGTTTATTTGATAATGTACACATGTGTTTGATGAATTTTATTTTTATTTATCGATACACACACATTTCTTCCTCACACTCTCTCTCTATATATATATATATTTGTGTGTGTTTCTGTATGTTTTTCTTTGAAATGATCAATAAAAAAAATATTCTGTCATGTAAAATATAAAGAAATTTATTTCAATGTTAAGTTGTATTGAAACGATACATCAATATAAATTCGTAAGATATGCGTTTTGATTTTGTTTTGTTTTCGATAAATAATTGTATGTTTTTAGTTCACATAGAATATTTTAGTATAAATTATGTTCAGTATATTGCATTGATATTGATTAAAGTGAAAATAATAAGGATACGAATGAAATATGAAATAATTTGAAAGAAAAAATTAGGGTATTACTAATTTACACGAACAGCACGAACAGCCAAGTTTGTGAGATCCCATATAAGTCATCTTTACGAACACCCACAACTTGTTGAGTTATATTCACGAACACCCATTTTCCAGGAGCTATAATGAAAAAATACTGTCAGCAAAGACTAAAAAATGACCCCTCTAACACGAACACCCAAAAATCCCTCTTATAGCATACGCAAACACCTTAAACTTTTTCTTACGAACACCCACAGAACTTCATAAGCTACATTTTGACCAAAGCACATGGCATGCTAAAATAAATCCGTATAGGACTTTTTCTCTCAAAAACATTTACGATCGATCCAAATGTGACCATATATACTCGAGAGGTCCGTTTCAACAAGCTAATAACACCCAACTTATTCTTACGAATACTAGCAGAAATATTCAATCTTCTTATTGATATTTGATTCAGCTAGCGTCTTAGGTATAATTATCTTGAAAGTTTCTCTAAATATTACAAAAAACCTTTAAAAAAAAGCAAAACTACATGAAAACAGGAGAAAATTCGAGTAAAACATTTAGTAATATTCATTTGAATGATTCAGCCAATTTATTCCACAACATGAATAAAATATACAATTTGTTTTTAATGTACAATCATACATAGAATTCAAAGCACTTTCATGTATATTTCTCTTTAAAAACAGCTTAAATAAGTGAAAGCATTCTAAAATATTCAGCAAGATTAACTTGTGTATTAAAGTTATTTTTTATCCATTTACTGTATTAATCATTGATGTTGATCAACAACCATTACTATCAACTAAAAATTATTTTAACAAAAATTTTATTTAAAAGATTTGTAAGGGCGTTTTGAAGTTTGCAAAGGTTTTCAATAGATGTATGCGAACTAAGTAAAATGTATTAAACTGATTTTGTAATTTTCGATTATGCAAGAATAAAGCGGATTAACATTGGTAATTCTTTTTTTTGTCTTTTTTCAAAAATCACGTACTGAGTTTTGATAAAGCGTCGATGAAATCTCGATTACACACTTCAAGTGCTTCTCCTTGTTCTTCAGTAGTATCGAATTTGTCTCGTTCTAAAATATCTCGTCGCATAGCAGCATGAACCGCTAACCGAAAAATTTGTTCAACGTGTGCACCAGTCAATCCTTCTGTACGCTGAATGATGTGGTTAATGTCAACATTTTGATGAAGAGCTGCGTTTCGAATTACTGCTTCTGTATAAATATCGAAAATAGCAGAGCGAGCAGATGCATTTGGGAATTCAGCTTTTATAACTTTCTCAATACGTCCTGGACGAAGAACCCAAGTGAGCAAAAGACTGGTTAAATAACTAGTCTTTTTTCTAGTCAAGTCGACCCGTCCCGTCTAGTCTTTGTCTCAAAAACTACTCGTCCACGACTAGTCCGAGTTTTTATCCGTCGTGCATACGCGTCCTAGTACTCTGATTGACGACTAGTCATAAAATCTAATAAGAGTAGTCATGACGAGTGTCCCTGTTGCCCGTCCGAAAATGGTTTATGAATGAAAAAATAAGGGAGTCTGGGACAAGTATACAACCAGCTGGAGCCTTATATAGTGGACGAGTCTGCACTAGTCTGAATGAAAATATGTAAGGATGAAGATTAGATTCGAACATGTATACAATGTGACACTTACCCGTCGCCAGAACCACTGAGCCATATGATCGTGAAGTCATATTCTACACACTCATGATCATTCTAAGATGTTATTTAATACAATTTTTACTCCGAATTTTTAATTTTATGTACCAATAAAAATTATCTTTTACCGAAACGTAATTACTTTAGATAACATTAAATAAAAATAAATTAAGAAGATTTTATAATTTTTTCGACAAATTCATTTTGATTTATAAGCAAGTGCGATTAATCAGTTGGGTTTTAAAAACATTAATTTGAGTATAAAAATAAAAATAATTTATACCGGGAAGAAANTCCATCACTTCCAATCACGAGTGTGCTACAATTGTTCAACTCACGACGTACGTAATCCAATAGCTCCTGATATGATTGTGCATCATCTCGATAATGAATCATTGTGGGACCAATAAAAATTGGTGCCTTCTTGGTTTTTCGATATTGAACGGCTGTGTTTCGGAATACGATTGGTGTGACGAAAAAACAACCAAGATTAAACGTTGTATTGTTACCTATTCGAATTAACAACAATCTTGTATTAAAAATGTAAAAGTGAAACTTACATAAGACTGATGGTTGCATTTGATCTGAACAATTGATACAGCATCGTTTTAATTCTTTAATCATATGTGGTTGAGACAACACCAATACTGATGCTTCTCCTCGACTCATAGAAAAACGAGCTACTATACTGGTAGACTTTTCTAGATTTCTCATCATAGCTAGATATTCTTCAACATTCGATTCTTTTTTTTGCCGAGCATTATATACTTGCTTGCGATCACGAACTGTCATTAAAGATGGCCAAGGAACCTCTTCAACATTACTAATCGATGCATTATAAATGGTTGAAGGTTTAAGAAATCGTGGGTGTGACTATATATAAAAAAGAAACAATTACATCATGATTGCTATTCAATGTTAAACTCACTTTGACCTGCATAAGAACGGAAGGTAAGGTGGAAGTGAATGGACGATCAGATTTTTTCGCATTACCATGTGGTTTCAATCGAAGATTTTTTGTTTTTTCATGATTGCCGATAGAATACTGCAAAAAGATAGGAAGATTCCATTTAGTCAAATCATCATCTGTTAATGTTTGACTCGAATAAGCTATCATTCGACGAAGCGATGAGTTGGTCACATTTGTAGCATAACATCTAAATTTAGAAATCAAATGTCTGGGATGATAATGTACGCATAAATATGTTCACTAACCGCTGCATTGTTATAACTTCATCTGGATTTACCGGACATAATATATATTTATTTCCAACTCGTTCGCTATAAAGTAGCTTTCCTGAAGTGTCGCGACGTACAATCTGATATTTATCTTGCTCTTTGAGCACAAATAAAGTTTTTGATGAACTTGTTTGCTTCCATACTCCATTACCATCTTTTCCAACTGATAACCGGTTTTCTTCAGTTAGCTTTATAGTAAACATGGATGCGTGTGTAATCATCTTAGGTGACAGTTCCAATATCCTTCCCTCTTTGACAGCACTTATCATATGTTGAATAATCGCGGGCGCGTCGAGAAAAATCTGTCTTTTATCAAGCACGGAGAAAATATTGGTTATTTCAGCATTATTTTCTTTTTCATATTCTGTTTGGTTTGTAAACGTTATTGTCGATTTACTCGCTCGTAAAACTGTCTGTTCCGGCATTTCAGTTGGTTCAACGTATGTAACGTCGCTATCCACGCTTTCAAAATGATTTGTAGTTTTGATTACGGAGCTCGGCTGACGGACGGATAGTACTGGTGTAAAATGATTGGGACGCCATATTCTATCCATCTCCTTTTCCGGACCTGACCACATGATGTGAAGTGCCTTTTCGGACGATGATAACTCTTTGCTTCGAGGAATAAAAACTGTATTTAACACTTCACAATATTCGTCATCGCTATTTACACTAGGATATATGGACTCTATCGGTTGTCCGATTACTGTAGATAACGCCGCAAATGTTAGTACTCCAGTATATTGTTGGTTATTAATAATTCTTAACACATGATCTTGTACAGACTCATCGTCGACAAGATCAAGATTCATTTCAGCTTTAATAGTTTCATAGTATTGTTCATGTGTGCATAATTCATCTATACAGCGAGCACGAAGTTCATCTATGGTCATCGCCGGATAGAAAGTTCGCAACGTGTGAAATAAACAGTCGCCATCACCAGTCACCTCAATAGGAATCATTTCCTCGGTGGATATCATTGTGTGTTCTTCGAGAAGTTCCTTCGCATGTTCATCAACAGTATGAACACTTTGATCGAAAGAAGTTACTGGAATATCAGGAATAGGATAATGATCAACGGCATCATGAATATCGATACATTTGGCTCGCAACCCAAGAAATCATTACCTTCATCCTTGAACCTTGTCAAAAGCAGAAGATAAAAATCTCCACGAGTTTCAGATTCACAAGCGTCGCATAATACAGAATTCGAGCGCAGCTCACATATTGCACAAGTTGTTCTAGAAATGTGTTCAGATGCCGCCATCATTTTTGTTAACATTGCTTTTGTGGTCATCACGAAAAGGAAAAAAATGCCCTATTTTTTCTCTTTTTAATTTTTTTCTCTTCATCTCTGTGAACGTGCCTGATAAATGTCTTTGTAACGAATATAAAAGGGTTGCTGGTTGTTTTTATCCGTTCTTATTGAGTATTACTACATTCTTATCATGAATGATACGATGGTAAAACTAGTGACAGAAACATCGCTTTATTACGATGAAAATGTTACAAATTATGTTGCTATTCATCCAGAAGATGGTATGTTTTCACAAGCAAAGAAAGTGAAGATTCTGAGTAAGCATGATACCTTCGAATTCGAAGTTATTCTGAAATCGACTGTTACACCAGGTGTAATTGCATTAAATCATTTTCAACGTAGGAAGTATCATTTAAAAAAGTATCGCAGCTATTTTGTAAGCTGTTATTCATACAAAACACCTTCACTTACACTGTTCGATATAATTAACGAACGATTCAATTTTAAGAACAGAATTGGCGGAATGGAAAGTCTATTAGAAGAAATATTTGGCAATGTGCTACTTCCACGTCTTTATCCACAAAGTTTCGTCGCTAAAACGGTTATAACTAAAACGCGAGGTATTCTTTTACATGGATCGCCTGGTACTGGGAAAAGTTTAATCGCTCGAACTGTGTGTGATATATTAAAGGTCAATCCTAAAATAATACGCGGTCCAGAAATCTTTTCATTTATGCTTGGTCAATCGGAGCAATATATTCGTGATTTATTCGAAGAGGCTCGCCAAGATCAACAGAATTTCGGTTCCAACAGTGCACTACACATAATTGTCTTCGACGAAATTGATGCTGTGTGTAAAAATCGAGCACAGAGTAATTCCTTACGTGATAACGTCCATGATAATGTTACTGCTCAGTTATTGGTCGAAATTGATGGAATGATTTATCTTGACAATATTTTTTTAATTGGTACAACGAATATTCTGGAATCAATTGATCCAGCACTTCCCAAGTAAGCAAAAAATGAAGGGAGACTGCCGACATGACTAGTCAGAAATGTCCGCAGCTGCCGTCAAGTCTAGTCTGAAACGTCTTGCATACCCGTCTTGTCTAGTCAGCTTAATGAGGAGTGTCTTACAATCACGTCTGTACTAGTCTGAAATGTCCTTGAGCCCAGTCATGTCTAGTCCGTGTTGTCTCTTGACCTAGTCCAAACTATTAAGAAGATTAAAAACAAAGATTACACGGTGGATTTGAACACCCAGCCCGACAGTGTTCGAGATCTGACGGACATCCTGACGGGAGACTAGGATACTGAAATAGACTGCCGTAAGTATATA
>OENM01001635.1:0-29736 GCA_900239745.1 Rotaria magnacalcarata | reverse complement strand
CTACCATCTACGGTATCATTTTGTTTTTGAGAGTATGATCATATTGCCTCTATCGTGCACTTTCAGGATTGAGTTAAGCGAGGCTCATGGAGCCGACGCGTTACTTGTGAAGATTATCGACTGTATTCATTCTATTACTAGATCGATCTTTTGACTAACGAGTCGAAGAAGTGTATTCCCACTACTGGTTACCTGCTTTCTTTCTTGACTTCTGTGCTCAATTCTTTGGCCAATGTCAGCTCTGCCGGCAAAAAGTGTCACAAAAATAGTTTTAGGTGATCAAAATGATATAACAATGAATACTAAGGCATCAAAAAGTAAATGTCAATGGTTGCGAACATATTTCTCAAAATGGACTGGACAACATACAGCGTTACCACCGTCTGCGACATTTTTTGATTGTGTTGCTGGGTTTTGCAGTGCATTTGTTAGTATTACCATCCTTGCTGTCGTTCATTATCGACTACTTACCAGGTATTTATGTCATAATTTAATATTGAATTAATTTTTCAAAGATGAAAAGTTGTTGTAGACATGATCTTGTCTTGTTTATTGCCTCGTTTGGTGCAACGGCTGTGCTCGTATACGGACTTCCACTCAGTCCGTTAGCTCAACCACGAAGTGTAATTGGTGGTCAGGTGATCAGTGCAATAATTGGCTGTGCTGTTCGTGTCTTGTTTGGCACAAACAGTGAAACATTCGTAGCAGCTGCGCTTGCAGTTTCATTAACACTTTTTGTTATGCAAATGACCAGTACAGTTCATGCGCCGGCCGGTGCTACCGCTCTCATCGTTGTCATCAGTAATACTTCTTTTCCCTGGTCTGGTTTTCAATATGTTCTCATGCCTGTTCTATCTGGTTCTCTTATTCTTGTTTTTCTTGCTGTTGTGATCAACAATCTAATACCCACCAGGCATTATCCATGTCACTGGTGGTAAATAGTGTACTGCACAGGAGTCCGAAACCCGATTCCGACTCCGACTCCGTCGGAGTCGGAGTCGGAATCGGAATCAAAAGAAAAAAAATTTAGGAGTCGGAGTCGGAATCAAAAATGGTACCTGACTCCGAAAATTCGATTTCTACTGTGACGAAGCTAAAGTAGTAGAAAATAAAATAAATTTTTTGTGAGTTAACGTTTGAGCTATATTACAACAAAAATCACACCATCTGACTTTCACTTAAATAGAAGTTTATTCATGAGTATATTGTATAATAAACAAAGATATGCTAATTTTAACTTTATAAATAAATCTTAAGCAAAAAAATGTCACAAGAAAAATATTAACATTAACCATTAGTATAAATAAAAAATAAAATAGACTAATCAAGAATATTCTCTTTATTATAATCATTGAAAGTATCGTCGACATCGATACATAGTTGTTTAGGAGCTGTGCAGGTTGATTCTTCAGAAGATACTGTTGTTGTCGATAATATCGATGATATTCGTTCCTTATTAATTCGTTTACTTATATATCCTTTCAGAATATCAAACATTTGATATGAATTAGATGTCACTAAGCTGTAAAAAAAAAGTCGGGTTTTTCCGGAGTCGGAATCGGATTCCGGAAAAATTTCTCGCCGGAGTCGGAGTTGGAATCGGAATCGAAAAAATTTTTTTTTCGGAATCGGGTCGGGTTTAGGAATCAAAAATTGCGACTCCGCTGATCTCTAGTGGTAAAATGATGTAAATCAGGGAAAATTCGCAAATCGAATTATGCTAAATTTTTAAATAAAACTTCTATCGCGTGTATGTAGATATAATTAAGAATTGTTATAGTTGTGTGAATCGTACCTTTGCCATTTATGGTGTTACAAAGTATGTAACTAGTCGGTAGCAGGTTCACCAGAGACTGAACGACACTCATACTTGTCATTTGCAGTGCACTTTCAGCTAATTATCTTCTAAAGTCGAATGTCCACTAATTTGAGCAAAGAACGAAATTGGAAAAGCTCACGATGATTCTATTCATACATCAAAATAGAGTATGACCAACTAAGAAAAATATAGTCATTAAGTTAGATTGAAAGGAGTTATTTGAATGAATTTCAGGAACTCTCTACCAGGGTTGCCAACTGTTAAGGTCCCGAATGGGGTACAGAACGTCTCCAATGGGGTACGCATGGGGTACAATTCTTTTCCTAATGGGGTACTCTCGTGGGGTACAAAGTGTATTTTACAAGACAAGAAATTGACGTCGCGAAATGGCTGGTAATAGCATTTTTAGCGAAAGAAAGATCACATTCAATTGCCTATGTGCAAGACATGATCTGGAATGTTTCTTTTCAAACAAAAGAGTTCGCAGTTAAAGCTGTTTTCAACATATTTCTGTTGAAAAGATAAAACAAATGTTTAATTAGAAAAAACACGCTGTATTCACAGTAACTGGCGCACGTCTTTTTTTCGTGACGGTATTGCTATTTGCTTTTGGCAAGTTTGACCATTTCCGGTTGTGACTGTACAAATAAAAATAATCTTCACATTTCAGCTTAGTACTCAACTTCAACGTAGCTTTTCATTCAGCCGCAATTGTCTCACTTGATATTGAGTTTCAACTTGGTGGCCATGAGTGCTTCATATGACTGAATCACCACCGAAGCAGACAAAAATTTGGAAAAGCACGTTTTAACGTTCAAAATGGAACGACCCTTGTGAGTCATTAGCGCTCATTAAAAACTCGCAAGAAAGGCATTATATATTCAAAACTTTCATTTTTAGAGCGCGAAGCCCGTCCAGGAGATTCAATCCGACCAGTGGATCCGATCGTTTCCGGCATCGGATCCTATGGATTCCGTTGCTTTTCGGTCGGCTCCGTTGAATTCCGACGATTTCCTAACTAACGGATTCCGGTTCGGTTTCTGCCGGAAAAATTCCGTTAAATTTCGACCCAGAATTCGTCGGAAATCGACGTAACCGATGGGAACTGATCTGAAATGGTCCGACGAAATCAGGACTGGAATCCGTTAGTTAGGAAATCGTCGGAATTCAACGGAACCGATCGATTCCGACGTACCCTGATTCTCATGGGCGCGGAAAACTCTAGTTTTTGAGTGCTAAAACACATTGTTTTTAGATTATAGAATAAAAGTGCGCTTTAACGCTAAAAACTGAATTTTCCCGTCTTTTTTACGCTCTGACTGTAGAAATTTTGAACTTAAAATGTGCTTCTTTCGGTTTCTTAATGAGCGGTAATGACTCACAACCATGGTTCTATTTTGAGCGTTTAAGCGCGTTTTTCAAATTTTTGTCTCCTTGGGCAGCCGGCTAATATGATTAACACTTTTATTTCCACAAGAAAAACGCTAATTAAAGTCAAAAATGTCATTGATTTATATCGAAAGATGATTGATATATATAGTGTAAAGGGAAAAGTTCAAATGGGGTACAGATTTTTGCAGGGTACAAAAAGTCTAAATGGGGTACTGTAACTCAAAATGGGGTACAGTTGGCAACCCTGCTCTCTACCCAACACAAAAAGAATAATTGAATCACAGTAAAACTAACAAAAATACAATTTCTAGTTTTCTTTTATTCATACAATGGGGTGTATGATTTCAATCTGAATTGTGCACAAAAAAATGACTGGTAGTTTCAAAAAGAAATGAGGGGCTAGGGGATCTTCGAAACTACTCACTTCAATGAATTCAGTTGAATTCTGAATTCAACTGAATTCATCGAAGAACCCCTAGACCCCCCCCCCCCCCCCCCGTCGAGAAAAAAACATACACATAGGGGGGATATATAAATATATATGAATTCAGAATTCAGCTGAATTGAACGAAGACCCCCCTAGACCCCAGTTCGTTGAGGGAAACGATTAAATTTCATGATGTAGCCATAAATTCTTTTATATTACTGATCACTTCACTACACGATTTCGGAAAGAATCCTGAATCAATAAAATAATCACGTGAAGCAAAAGCCTAGTAAAATTTTTTGTTCTACCTGGAAGTGAAATAAAAGCATGTGTTACACCTTTGATTAAGACCAGTTTTGTTTTTACACCAGCTTGATCTAGAACTTTCTGATATGCTGAAAATTCGACAATAAGAAGAATTAATTAATATATTTTCATTTCATAAGTCCTCTTTACCGTAACTATCGTCTCGCAATGGATCAAGTTCAGCAACGATAAATAAAGATGGCGGTAAACCTTCGAAAGAAGAGCTGGCCAGAGCAGAAGCTCGAGAATCAGTCAAGTCTTTCATATCACTAAATGATGATGTTGTCAACCTGTTAACATATTAATAAAAGATATATAATTGATCGAATAGTTTGCTTACCAGTCTAATGTTTCCGGTGTGAGGAAATACATAGGTTGGATGAATTCTTTGTACGAAGGTGCTCTTCGTAATAGATCATATATGCCGTAGACTAGAATCTATTTAGATTGACAATAAGAACCCTTATCTTTATATCTTTTGAATCACGATAATAAATGAGCGCACATATATAAAGTTGGAGAGAGGAATCCCTTTAATTATGAATCTATCTTTTACACGTTGTCAAGCATGTCGACCCGCCTTCTTTTTGTGTAAAGCGCCATTTGTGTTCTAAATACAGTATTCAAACAGGGTTGTACCAAATCTCCTGTTTTGACCAGGGGTCTCATGATTTTGAAACTTTTCTTCTGATTTCTCCTGATTTTTGTAGTGTGACGATTAACTTCGTTTGAACCTATAGCGATTTCCAAGAGAAAAGAACAAATTTATGGAAACGATAAGCTTATATATGGAATGATAGTCGAAATCAAATGAGCCATGATTTAGTTGGAGCTGAACTGAAGATTAAAATAAACACTCACTTTCACTATTGTCAGATGTCGAACTTGAAAGTTCAGAAACTTGCGGAGCGTTTTCAAATATTGAAAAAATGCGGAAAGGTTTTGTGAGTTCGTTTTTTCATTTAAAGTACGTTTTACTCTAACAGATTCGAAACAAAGATACTCTTTATACATATCTACAACATATATTTAAATAAAAAAGCGCATATCCAAGAAAGCTGCCTGATGTCAACCTCGAAAATCCCAAAAATTCCTGAATTTGATTTTTGAAATCTAGGAAATAATCGAGAAAAGCGTTGAAGATTCGGAAAAACTTTCAAAATCTGAAATTTTTCCAGAAGATGTGGGGATCTGGCAACACTGCCTATTTTACTTGAGCAGAACTCTATGATTATCTTTTACATGAAACAGATCTTTCGAAACATATATTCGATTGTTAGATTTAAGTAGAGTTACGTCGCAAAAGTGTCACGAATTGCTGAGTAAATTAGCTAAGTAGTTTTTACTATGTATTCTAATGAACACGTTTTAATTATCTATTTAAATAAACTTTATGAAATTAGCAATCTATTTTCAATTTTAATTCGTCTATAAGGAAAATTTTCAGCATCAATCCCATTATAAGAAAAGAGGTTAATGCATCTATTAGTGAAAAATCGGAAGTTATCAGATAGAAATCATCGAATGACTGTTGAATATAAAAAAAGCACTCCTGACTTTTCTCCTGGTTTTGGAAGAAATTCTCCTGAAAAACTACTGATTTTTCACAAAAATTCCCTGATTTCTAAAATTTGTATTTGGTAACCCTGCATTCACACAAGAACAGAAACTTCTCACACGTAATGAAGATGTTTTGATGCGATTTTAAATTATAGTTTTTTAGGAAATGTCCTAAAAATAGCTCGAGTGACAAAAGTATTAATACTACCTGAAAATCAATCTTGTTGTTTAGTATTCGAGAAATTGTTGCACTCAATGCAGCACCACCACTGTCACCTGCCAAGCCTACTTTCGCCGATGAGTCAACACCTAAGAATGTAGAATTCTGGATAGAATTTCGCAAGCAAACATGTGAAAAGCGATATAACCGTAAGACTGTTTATTTTCTATAATATGACGAGTTACTTCATAAGAATCGTTCCACCAAATAGGAAATTGATACTCAGGTCCACGACGATATTCCACTGAAATCCAAACAGTTTTTGTAGCACTGAAAAGTAAAGAAATGCAAACGATAGAATAGGAAATTCATTAGCGAGAAGTTTTTCTTACTCAGCCAGCATATTGACAATAGTTTGATGTGTCTTTCGACTACACACTGTCCAACCTATTCTCGTCAATAAATCAACTCTATATAGAATATTTCAAGTAATTATCTTTTTGCTTACCTCCACCATGAAAAAATATCACAAGCTTCGACGTATTGACATCGACAGGTGTGTAAATACTGATCGGTATCTCTATGAAATTTGAGAAAGATCGAAAATTTGAACAGTAAAATAGACATACTATCTACCTGCTGAATTAGCTTGAACATTTTGTTCTTGTAGAGTTCCTTTGAAATAATCGATGAGTTTCTCATTGATTTTAGCATGTGCGATTTCTGCTTGTTCACGATTTATATGGACATCTTGTTCCTTTGCTGTTGCAGGAAACTGCATCATCAAATTAAGAAAGGCAAGAGTCTCCTCGTTGAATCGTGGGTCCCTAATCAAGATTCACAGTGTTCGGTATATTTTTAGTAGTAATTAATTACTTACATGGAGAAAAGTAATGAAACAAACTGATGATGTTTATGTTATTATTACTATCGATGACTACCCCGTGAATTTGAATAGAGAAATGAAGAGGGAATAAAATAATACACGACGAGTTACCTTCTTTTAAACCAAATGCTACATAAGCAAACAGAACAGATATGATGATAAAAACCACGTGAAACATATTGTGTTGCATGTAAGAGTGAAGGTCAACATACATACAAAGCAATTCCTTCCCCAGGAGTTTAAAAAAAGTTGGTTCGCGACAATTAAAATGAGATTAGGTTATTTGGATTCAAATTTGATGATCTTTAAATATTTAAGGGATACATAGCATAAATCGTGCTCAAATATTCGTTTCATTAGATTAATTATGATAGATTGTTTTTCTCTTTGGTTGATCAAAAATTATTCAATCTTGTTTGGTTTCAGTCTCATAATAATATATCAATACGATCCAGACCCATTCAATTCATAGTAAAGCTTTGAAACCTGCATACATGCTGGTGAAAACTTATTATTCTTTGCTACTGATACCGACCAGTTCTTTTGTTGATAAAAATCAAATAATTGAAAAGTACAGCTTTTTAGTCTATCAATTTAGGGAATTATTCAAAATTCAAGAATTAATGGCGACCATTTTATAATAGGAGGAACGATTTCATGGACTTCATAGATATCTGAATGAACGTACTTTATAGAGCTGAGTTTTTAGAGGAAAAACAGATAAAAAAAGAAGATTATTCAGCAAGCGAAACTAATTTATTGACAAGACAAGGCAAGCAAACTCAAAAGAAAAACTTTTCAACATTGAGATTACAAAAAAATGTCATTGATAAAAGACATGTGATATATGCAATCGAAACAAAAAAAAAGCTTACGAAGTTTGATATTCCTAATCGGTCACCCATTTTACTACTAGCCAAGCCCGACACTGTCTAATTTTAGTGATTGGGGAAGAACTGGTGTATTCAACGTAGCATAACCGTAAGCTAATGAAAGAACGATAAATACGAACATAATTCAACTAAGCACTCACAAACACAAATATAAATCATGTTTCATAGAAGACCTTGATAGACGTATCATTTTCGACAGTAAAGAAAAGCTTTACACGAAACAAGTCTATTGATTCAAGATTTTTCTTTCTTTCTGTCCTTCTCAGCTGAAGAATATATATTCGGAGCCGGTGTATAGAACAACACTAAAGCAATAAAGAAGGATCACAACAAATGAAGATTCAGATAAAAATCAACGCTGAATTTCTGCCGAAACGTTTTTATTATTAGAGATAGGACAATTTATTGCAGACGAAGGCTTTAGACGACTATTGTTTCTCATAAGAACATATCCAACGAATTCATATTACAATGAAAACAATTTTAACAAAAATAATCTTTGAAAGAATTTGAAAAAAATTTGATAGTTGTAAATGACAGTAAGTTACCGGGTTGCAAATTTAATTGGATTTTCTTTTTTCAATAATAAGCATTTGAGCATGGATTAATAAAGATTCCTTTTAGCGTACCATCAATCATATTGAAAGACTACACAAATATGTTTTCATTTACATAAATTTTCTTCAACTTATTTTTAACAGAAAAAAGCGTAGGTTTGCATAAGAGGAACTTGCATAACTGTATCGTTTCGTGTAGAAAAAAAAATCGGTAAGTATATGGCGAATAAAATATATTGCTCTTCGTAGATTTGACACTTTTATCATTTGCATAAAACGCATAGTCAACGTTGATTCTTTTGATCTGTTTTATTTATACGTGTACTGTTTGGAATGAGAAAAAATGAATAGAGCTTACTTGCTCTGCATATATCTAGACAAATTTTTAGAAAGCTTACTATAAATGCGACGAAAAGTCCAAAATTTGAAGTGGATTGTTTTCTTCGTTCTGTACTGATTTCAAGTCGGTCCTCAGCAATTAAATTACGCGACACTCAATAGTAGTAAATCACTAGAAAGCTTATTTTTTAATGCTTCATAAAAAAAAAACGCCTAGATAACAATTTCTAGTGGTGACGTTGATTTCAATTATTTGAAACTTTCGCCAAAACGCTAGATAAAAGCCGCTTCTATTTACTCATCTATTTTTGTAAAATGATTTAGATTCAACATATATATTTTGCTTTGATTTTGGAATTAAGAAATATATAAAATTGGGTGATGACTATTAAAAATTAGGACCCATATACTTGTCAAAGTTCTTGCATAAAAAAACATTCATAAGAAACCTTTACAATCTGAATCTTTGCAATTTTTACTTTAGAATAGTCCGCTTACAATTGATTGAGTAGTTTTCTTCAGTTAAATATATCAAAACGAACGAATATTTGTTTTCTTTTAATTCTACATTTATTTAGATTGATCAAAACATCTTTACAGAACATTTATGATGAATGAACATAATAAGACCATTGAAAGCTATGAATCAGATAATAGCATTGCACAAATTAAAGCGTCGCTTAATGCGTTTGTTTCGGAATTCAAACAAGCTGACACTTCTGATGCAAAATATACGTTAATTGAACAAATTATTACCTCATTGAAAAATCTGCCTAAAGGATATACAATCCTTGCCGAATCTGAGCTAGTCATGCACGATATTTTCGTCATTTTACGTGACTATGCCATTATCAATCTACTTCGTCAAAAACAAGTAGAAAATAATACTACACAAACAGTTTTGCTGAATACTTCAACATTGTTTATGAATCTATGTAATTGCATTAATAACACTAATACTACTAATTACAAAGATCTACTGTTTCACAAACCATTGATCGATGAACTTGCGTATTGTCTTCATGAGATGGGTACCTATGGAAAATATTTGAATGATCCAACGCGTCTCCGTTCAGTGAGATTCTTATTAAAAGCATTCAAAAGTACTCTGATACATAACATGACGACAGACAATTATTCACTAATAGCACCAATCTTTTTCGCTGTTGTTGAATGTCTATGCTCTCAGTATGCTATCGACATGATTAAAGGTTTAGAGTTGAACTTTTCTCAAAAATTAAATGAAGGTCAAATGCTATTTCTTGACGCAATACCATTATATTTAAAATGGTACTGGGATTATGGTCATCCTGAAAATTTCATTAAAATTTTACGAATACTATTGAATGAATTTACTTTATGGTTTACGAGTTGTCAGCAGGAATCTTACCTGCAACGTTCTTCTCAGATTGATTCGATGATTGGCAATATAACTCATGTTCTCATTCGACCTACTGAATTTAGCAATGTGAGCCTTTTTAGTGAAGAATTTTATCATCACTACTCTAAATTAGTTTTACATTGGTCATTAATTCTATCATCAATATTTTCATATCCCTCATGTTCAATTGACATCATATCAAGCACACGAACGAGCACTCGAATTTTGTATAGCTTCACATTGCATTTGAATATAGTCAATTTTATGAAAAATATACCGAATTTAATTCCAATGCTTCTGAAAGCAACTGAACTTGATGATGATGAAACACAATTGAATGCATACCGTTGTTTGGGGAAAATAATGATTGAAGCAGATATTAAAACAATGGCAAAGCCGGAAAAAATTGTTGCCGTATACGTAGACTTCATTAAGAATACTATTGATGATCCGAATAGGGTAGAACGATTTTATAGTCTATTGGAAAGTTTGAAAAGTATGCTACTGTCAATTGTATCTGTCATTATGAAATTGAATAATCATTAATTTCTTTCAATCTTCTCTAGATTTTGTTCAACATGATCAAGTGAAATGTGAGCTAATAAAACAAGACGCTCTTCCTCTATTAATAATGTGCGTCGTGAAAAATCATTTCGATCCAATCAAAGTGCAACTGCTAGCTCTCGAAATTCTCTTTGCCCTCTCATTTCAAAATGAAGCCTGTTATATTCTTAGACAAAATGAACAATTCATGAATCATATTCGAATCTTAATTCAGAAGACTTATGAGAATCAACTAAGTCTACA
This sequence comes from Rotaria magnacalcarata, assembly GCA_900239745.1. NCBI lineage: Eukaryota > Metazoa > Rotifera > Eurotatoria > Philodinida > Philodinidae > Rotaria > Rotaria magnacalcarata. The sequence goes on along the minus strand of OENM01001635.1, from coordinate 19,209 downwards.
ACGAGCTGCCGAAGGACTTCTTTGGAAATTAGAAAAAGAAAACGAAGCTGTCACTAAGCAGATTATATTGAAGTCGTACAAATACAATATCATGTTAAGTTATTCGCACAAAGATCAACAGTTATGCCTTCAAATTCATGAACAATTGATCAAAGATGGATTTCGTGTCTGGCTTGACATAGACTGTTTGCGTGGATCTACTATGGTTGGTATAGCTAATGCCATCGAAAATTCTGAACATGTAATCATATGTATGTCAAATATGTACAAGCAAAGTGTATATTGTCAATCAGAAGCTCACTATGCATTCGAACGTCGTTGTCGTCTGATCCCAATCATAGTCGAATCAAATTATAAACCTGATGGATGGCTTGGCATTATTGTGAGCGGCAAAATCTATGTCAATTTTGCCAAAGACGAATTCAGCAAGGCTTATGAAAAGTTAAGAAATGAAATTAGTGAACAACGACATCAAACTTCAATTCAATCATCGATAAAATTAGAAAGAAACCATCAAATCAATACGAACTCCATGACTTCGGAACCTGTTGAATTAATTTATCAATCTACTGTGTGAGTTTCATATGTACACCTTATAATTTATAATTACAAAGTTGCACCAAATTGGAATATGTATTTGAGTAGTCTAAATTCAAGCACAGTCCACTGCTTTCAATGTATTATAACAGTGATAGTTATGAGTGGTTTGTTTGACATTTCAATTCAAAAAAGATTCTATTTTTATTAGCTCGAAAGAATCACACATTATAATATGCTTACATTTTTCAGATCTAAAACCTTGTGTAGTTCCTTTTATGAAAAACATCAGATTATCTGTTGTAATTATTGTCTGCAAAAGAGATTTTTCTAGGGGCCAATCGAAAACTCTATGCATTGAAAAAACAGAGAAAACTGATTCTTTACTATTCGATTGCTCATTAGAGATGCTCGGATTAAATTGACGTAAGACTCTGCCACACGATAATTAAAAATCAAGCAGATTATTTTTTTCCGTCAGACGAAGCAAATTGCAAAGCAGTAATCGTGCTTGTGAGCTACGAATCCCTACGAAGCGTGTAACTTAATTGAAATGAAATAAAATCAAAACTTATTTCGTTATTAAACTAAATGGTTCTTGACAGAACTGTAGCTTATTCATCTTTATAGTGACTTACCAAACTGCATTACTCAATGGACTCATGATCATACGAAATCATTTTTTCTTCGAATCGGACTTGGCAACACAATACTTCTACTTTGTAAAAGCCTCGATGGTCATCGTCTTCTACAACTCCATGAAATGTGTTTGATAAGTCGGGAATCGATGTATCAATCGTTGAAATTTGAACTCAACGAAAGGTACAATACACTACTACCTATTGCAGACTATCTCAATTTTCTTCATGAGATCAAATCGTATATTCCATTAACTTCCACTAATGTAAAAACTATATAACTTTCCTTTTTTTTGGCTGAAGTAGTAAATTTTCACCAGAAAAAAAATTAGAGATCTGTTTGAATTATCATTAAAATCATTTGCAGTTTGAATGAGAAGTTGTAATCATGAAAGACAACGATGAAAAGTAAGGTCTTCTCTTAACTCGTACATCTGTATGTATATAAAACACAAAATGGAATAACATTTCTTACGAGGGAACATATCCAACTACCCAATCGCTTTTGAGTCAGAACGATGAGCATCGTGTAAATCCCAGTGAGCTATGAATACCCTGAAAAGAGTTCGGGCTGCTAGCGTATTACTGTCGAGATACTGTATTTTTACGATATTCTTCAGCAAAATGCCGTGGTCCCCCTCAGAAACAGCAAAAAACTGAGTTTCTAATTCCGATTTGAAACTTGGCACAGAAACAGACCTAGGTGAGAGTAGTTTATTGCGAAAGTTTCAGACCTTTTGGTTGTTCCTGTTATGAATTAAGTACATTGGAACCTGTCGGGAGTATACGAGCGATGAAAAAGTATGTCTTTTAGTCATACCCTAGGATAGGAACAACCAAAAGACCTGAAAATTTTACAATAAACTACTCTCATTAAAGCCTGTTTCTATGCAAACTTTCAAGTCGAAATTCGAAACTCAGTTTTTCTGGTTTCTGAGTAGGACCACGGTATTGTGATTAATTAAAAATACCTAAAAAATGCAGTATCTCGGCAGTAATAAGCTAGCTGCCCGAACTCTTTTCAGGGTATTCATAGCTCACTAGGATCTACACGATATACATAGTTCCGACTCAAAAGCGATTGGACAGTTGGATATGTTCCCTCGTTAGTGTTGTGTTAGCAAAACAAAGAGTTTTCAACAGTATCAAGCGAATTCTATGCAACGATAAAATTAACTTTATACAGTAAGTTGCACGCTCACATTTCCTCATTTAAAATACAAAAATTATCAGAAGTTGTTTTTTCTGTGACTTTCCAGTTATAACGACGTCTTTTATTGAAGCATTATAACTCTGATGGTATTTTACTACTAATATACTTTTTACACTGTTTTGAACTTTCCTAAACTACATGCTTACATAGCAAAAAGTCATATATTGTTTGAATGAGTCGCTTCTGTACTCTTCGATTTTTTTTCTATTAATTATTCGCCTTTAATTTTCATTATGGTTAAATTGAAATGACTATCAATGATTTTAAGTTTACAATGTGCAAGTTATGTACAACTATTTTCACATTGATCCGCGAGACCAATTTAGTAAACAAACTTAAGAGTACACTCGGTGCCACCTGAATACGTATCAAAGAGTTTAATCTAACTATTGGAGATACTTCGCATACAGTTCCCGTCATTTATCATGATTGTAATTGTGATTTGTCTTCAAAATGTTTCATAAATCTTCTTGGATGAGTAGCACTTGGTTGCTATACACTTGAGGCTCTCTACAAGCAGGAATGTATCGATAAAACTCGAACATATTCATCATTAAAGATTTCCGTAAATCCGAGTCGTTTTCCTTTTTAGTTGATGATCGGTCAACTAGTTTGTCCTATACAAATTATTTAACTTAACCCTTTGAGTCCTAATTTTTTTAAATTACCAGGAATGGTAGACCTAGGTATGCTGATGAAGTCCTACTATAGGGCAGGTTTTGGCAATTCCGTGGTTTTATTTGAGGAAGATGCAAACTTGGGAAAAAATCGAAAGTTGGTTCCAAAGATGCCTATGCCGTTTGACTTCGGAAAAAGCTACAGATCTGGGAGTTTCAGCATTAGATAGATGGCAGTTAGTCGATTCTAGAACACTAATAAAAGTGAAAATTCTGTTTGGGTTTCATAGAGATATTTCAGCCAAAAAAACATCAAAAATTAGCATTTTTTGCAGGTTTTTCCAGAAAAAATAGAACACGGAGGAAAGCATATTCGCTACAAAGAAATGATCAACTCAACGAGTGGCATCTATGGTAAAATTTTCAGACTTCTCACATTTGTAATATAGGAGCCAGATAATGTCCAATTTGCCTGGGAGGTCCCACCTTGTCTTTCCAATTTGCAGCCCTTTACAAGGTTTTCAATTTTTCGAACCTACAGCTATGCTTACAGGTATAAGTCCTACACAAGCGCTGCAAGTTTCATTCCATTTCAATAAAGTCGATGTAAACTCTGGTACACCTCAAATAAGCACCTCTTGAGGGTCAAAACTTCGCAAGGTGCATGTTTCAATGTTGTCATCCATACAGTCCATTATTCATGCAATCTTGTAGGGATCTGTGTTAGCTTCTGACTTTTTTTTGGAATATTTCTTTAAGATTCTCAAAAACTTGAGGATTAGAAGTGTTTCAAGGTGGGATATATGTGTCCCACCGGGACTCAAAGAGTTAATGCGCACCTGCATCGTGTGTATTTTCATATATTGCAAACAGCAAACTATTCGAAGGCATGACAATACTGTTTCCTCTCTACGGCGGTGTGATGATAATCTGTCAATTAGTTGCAGTGATCATTGCCAAATTATTAAAAGATTTCGACCGGGAAGGGTTAATCAAGTGATAAATGACTTTACAAATTGATGTTTTTTTATGTAACTTTGTTACATGAGTGTTTTAATACTAATTTTGTGGTATAAGCTACATAAGTGCTTCTGAATATTTTTCCTTCAAAACATCTAACAATAAAATGTTTATCTCATTTTGCTGAACGAATGCATTTATCTTTGATTTTGTACTAAATTACATAAAGAGTAAGTTTTTTAATCTTTTATGTGGAACTTGGATTAGAAGGCAACTGTTACTTTATTATACTGATCTATAGATATTGTTTAATTTGTGAAAGAGCAAGGATTGAAAAAAAATAATCATCACAGTAAAGATAAAATATTCTTTTAGAGAGAAAACTCGATATTTTTCAAGTTGATTCTTATTTGTTCTTTTTCCTTCTAGGTCTGATGGATCTGTAGTTATTTATGCAACTCAAAGTTTTCACATCATATTGACTATTTGTACTAGTGATTACTTAAAAGTTTGAGGTTTCTATGCGTTTAAAATAATGACAAACGCGAGAATTCTTTGATGTTATATCTATTTTATATTTAAGTTGACATAACATTTAATGAAGTACGCGAGTCAACATCGTACACATACATAGCACAATTAATAATATAATAGTGACAGCAAGTCTATTTCAATAATTACTATTAAAAACGTTTTTCATACTTCAACATTTTTACCGACATCCTTGATGTATAGAAAAAATAAATAAACACTTAAGATATAATTCGATTTTAGCTGATTTATTTTTCGTTCTCTAGAAAGAACGTCAACGATTGAAAACGATCAAAAATATTTTTACTTTCATTTTGTCAAAAGATTACATTCTTTCTTATATTTTACCTTCGCATGATCATAACGCCACATTCTGCATCCTAACGAAGTGAGCATGGCTAAGAATAAGTGTTACTTTATTCGAACGAAAGATTTATGGCGTTCTATAAGTTGTGGAATCCTTGATGTGTACCGATAATGATTTCAAATGGCAAGCTGATTGGTTATTATTGGATTTAGTATGGAACTATCAACGGGTGAATCATTATTGAATATGAAAAAAATAGACTGAGACGGTTTCTATTTATGATTTTCGACATTCAGTTTTCTAACACATTTTAAACAATAGTTTTCAAAGCATATGAAAGTTAAAAAATCTTTGTTGAAATTGATATGAAGCGTATAAACTACTACTAGTTCTTCATATTTTGATGCTCATTCAAAATCATGAACATTCCCCTTCTATCATCGATAGAAAAATTACTCGTTGGTAATGTAACCTAGTGGATCATTTTTAATCATGATCGAGCCCAGGTCATCAAAATCGCGTCACTTCAGCCGATTAATCACGATATTGAACCAAAATGGCGATTAATCGCGATTTTATCTGCTGTATTGCCATAGATTAATCTCACAATTAATCGCCATTTTGGTTCAATATCGTGATTAATCGGCAGTGACGCGATTTTGATGACATGGGAGAATAGTCGTTTCTATTTTTTCTTACCCCCACGCAATCTCACTTACATATTGACAGTTAGCAGCATCAATAATATTACTCTATTCATTATCTAATTATTATAAATTAAAATTCGATTTATATTCAGCATGCTCAAGTTTATTATTCTCAAAGAAAAAAACAGGTAAGTAGTCAGTGTTTTTTAAAAAGTTACTTTGACAAGAAAAACAAGATAAAACAATTAACCCAATTAGATTTATCACTTTTACAATTAGAGAAATATTAAACTAGGCGATCTTGAGGGTGTGATAGACAAAACTTCTCTTCAAGTACTTCAATGAGTACGTATATGTGTCCCTAAACTATGGCAGCATTTTCATATATAGAAATTTCTGATTCTTATAGAATGCTATGGGATGATTCATATTATTAATTTAGATAAGTTTACGTTACGAATATGTTTTATAGTTTATTTAATGTTGTTGAAAATTCATAATATGAAAAAATAAATGGAAAAAAAACTAATATTTCAAAGTCTTTTATCTTCAGGTGCTTGATAAAAGTTTCGATGACTGGAAAAGCCTTTTATTTTAGGATAGTAATAATCTGAGTCATAAACTTTTACTTGACTTGAAGGACCATCATCAGCTACAACTAATTGGCCAAGATGATTCGTTGTCTAAAATTAAGATTTTAGTCATTGTTCAGAACAAAAACAAGAATCATACAAATCTTTGTCGTGGAGTTTCTAATGTTGCTTGAACATTATGGCGTCGATTTGTAATTGATGGTGCACCACCGCCACTTCTACCCCACCAGCTGTTCTGTGCTTCAGTATGCTAAGAAGAAGAATATTTGTTTTAAAGTTCTATTAGTCAATAAAAAACAGTTTTGTACTTGTAACTCAGCAATACTATTATGGTATCGATGTATTTGTTGATTTCGATAACGTTCATCAGCTTGTCGAACGAGATCATTATGTAGAGAACGACTTTCTTCAGATCGATATCGATCACGTGCACCAATATACTATTCAAATAAATTTTCAATTGAAGAACAGTTTCGATACAAAAGAAATTCACTTCTCTAGTAGTTTGTGTTGTCGGTAAATGTAATTTTAATGGGTAACGACTACTTTCAAGTTGTGAAATCCATTCAGCAGTATCACCAGCCTATAGTAAGGACAAAGTAAATTTTGAAAAAAAAGAAACAGTAAAAGTAAATAAAGCAATGTTTACATTTGATCGATGTTCCATTTCCTCTTGTTGTCGACGTCTATGTTCTACTTCAAGATCACGTTTTTGCTCATCGATATTACCCGAGTAGTGTCTTCGGTCGAAACCTAATGGTCCAACTTTATTCTAGAAAAATTCAAATGTTGCTATGGTTGAAAATAGAACTAAAAAAACAGAATCATTTACTAGTTTTTCTTGTAAACTTCCCGAGTATCGAGTAAATTTTTGTCCAGTTGGCGGATGAATTAGAGGAGCACCACCACCTGGTCGTCCCCACGGATCATATAAATCTTGTTGAGGAATGATATTAAAAACATTTTGGCCTTCTTTATTTGGATCTAATAGAGAAAAGCAGAAAAAAATGTGGAGTGCTTTCTATTTTTCCGCTTTTGTTTTTCGTTTTATTTACCAAACAAAAGAAATGGATCGTGTGCATCGCCTTTAATTGGTTGCGCAGTACCATTCGATGCTGATGATGCTGATGAAAATTGTTTAGAAGGATCATTATTACCATTTCCATGCTTGAATGATTATTTAAATAACTTAATTATGTTTTTATTTTATAATAAGCTGATTTTTTGGTCTAAGAATTTTGTTCAGTGAAAAAACCTGATCCTATCTTCTTTTTTGTTGATTTATCATTATAGATTGTGAAATGTATGCACTACACTAATTAGTATAATTTTATTTAGACTTACTGGTCCGTAGAAACCGTGAAAGTTAAAATTGTTCGGATCCGGTTCATGTTTCTGTGGAGATAGTGGTTTCGTTTGTCCATTCGAATAGTTACTATAAGGAGGAGAATAATTATATATGAGTCTATGTGGTGAATCGTACATATTATTTCCGTTTTGCATGTACGATTGCGGATAATTAAGTGGTAACTGTTGTGGCATATCTAAGACTGGTGACGGACCACGGCCTTTTGCTAAAATCTCCTCCAATTCGTGTGTATCTAATCAAATAATATTATTTGTTAATATAATTTACTGAAGAAGAAAAAAAGAAATGGTACTCTTACTTAAAATAGTAGTATTGCCGTGTTGTCCAAATGGTTGATGTCGAACCTACACGAGCATGTTTATTTAAATAACAATACGTCGTTAAGAATGAGTAAAGAGGTATATGTTGATTTTGTTTTCTCTGATAAAATTGTTTTAAGTAAAAAGAGAACAGAGAGCATTGTCAAGGCTGTTAAAAATGTTGCTATCGCCCGTTTAAATCAATTAACAAAATGAAAGAAAAGAAAAACTCATCACTATTTACATATTTTTTCTCTCGTTCAATTTTAGTTTCCCATTCACGAGCACGACGTTCTTTTTTTTCAGCTACTTGCTTATCTAAAATAAATCTGATTTTAATTACAATAAGAACATATAAAACTATGCATGTTCCTACCAAGTTCAATTTTATATTTCATTTTCGTTATGTCATCTGGCGATAATGTTCGTAGAGGATTGCCTGAGCTGAAATTAATTTCACTACGTGTTTCAAAAGGGTTTGCTCCCGGATAGGTAACTGAACTTTTCGCTGAGCCGACCATTAATGAATTAGCGCGCTGAATACGAGATGTATTAATAAATGAATTTAAATCTTGTTCAACTGGATAACTAAGAGAAATAGATAAAAAAAGAAAAACATAAAAATTGGATTAGTAAATTATGTAGCATTATTATAGTGCTGAAATCTGTGAAGACTCAAATTTGTATTGGTGTATGTGTATTCGTGAGTAAATTTCACATCGAAACTAGTTTAAATTATCTCACTTTTAATTAGAAATCGTTTCTTTTATTTTATTCTTTATCTTTTTTTTGGTTCAAATAAATAAATTTAATGCGTACGACATAATTATATCTTGAAATAATGAAATAATTTAATTTCTTGGTCAAGTTAACCTACAACAAAAATAGAACAGCTTCATTAATATTTAAGAATGATTTAAGTTAAAATGATTGAAGTCATGTTATAATATAAGATTTCATTTCTTTACCTTATTGATAGGCACTTACCGTTCGATAGCCTGACTGATTAGAAAACTTAACAATCGTTCTCTTTATCGATCAAGCAAGGAAAATCAGAGCCAATGCCGATATATTAGTGGGTATAAAAAAAAGAAAAAGTAAGTTTCTCTTCAAATACAACTATTACTCCGGAAAAGGCAAAGAAATGGTATTACAATTAAGTGGCGATTGATCGTATACTGTCATCGTTACTGTTTTCTTTTTTTCTTATTTTCTTTTTTTCTTTTTTTTCTTATTTTCTTTTTCTTCTTTCTAAACATCCAAACATAATCAAGGTTGGCAAGGCTAACAAACAAATGAAAAAATGAAGTCAAGAAAAAAATAAGTCGAGTCCATTTAGCAAAAATCAACAAAGAACAGTTAAGAGTTTAAAAAAGAAACAAAAAAGGAACATTTTCTTTCCATTTATACTCTTAATTTTAACTTTGTATTGTTTCGTCAAGTGATGATTAGAACAGAATGAAAAGAAAGTTATTTTTCTGTTTTTATTTATCATTAAATTTGACAACAAAAAAAATTTATTTATTGATTTAGAAGTGCTTTTAACCAATTGATTATCAATTGTGTTGCTCATTAATTTTAGCTATTCATCCACCAAACAATGAAGAACAAAGAAGAAGAAAAAGAAAAGATCATTTATCGGGGAAAATAGCAAGGATAAGAAAAATCCATCTGTCTGAGCTCAAAATAGGATGAACTTTATATCATGCTCATGTTTAGAGCATCAACTAGTATTTCTTTAGTTCTCATTCAACATGATCCCATTGCAATTATAAAAATTCATATATGCCAGTACATTTTTTCTCTTCAATTTTTTGACATAATTTTAATCAGGCTCAAAAATAACGGCACCATTATTAGTCTTGTTTATTCTCTATCTGTTTTACTCGTGTGTCTTATAAACATTCTTCTACTATCATCATTGACTAAAATACATTGGCCATTAAGACTATCTAAGATGTTGCTTTAGTAAAATTTCACTAAATATTATGAAATCTTTTCAAGAGAACATTGAAGACTATCTGGTATAGCAATTTTTTCTTTTATGATTTTTGTCTTCATCATCATTTCTAGCATACGCCTCTATTGATGCTCTCGTGAGGAATGTTATACTTGATAATAGTTATGTTAAACTACAATGATGATGAACTGTGATTTTAAATATACTGCTATCATATGTATGACTATAATTATGTATACATTTCATTAGATAAATAATAATGATGATTGAGAATGATTGCAAGTAGAAAATTGACGTTGCTGAAATTGATTTTTTAGGAATTAGAAGTCACATTCAAAACAACCAGTCGATATGATCCTATTCTTTTATTACTTCTATTCTATGGGATTATCCATGAAAAATATTTAAGTAATTATTCATGTAGAAACTAAGCACCGCGCTTATTTTTGTATTTTCTTTGAATTATAATTCTATATTGATGTACTTCGTATTGGAATTCATGATTTTTGTTGCTAAAAAGAAGATTTACTTTTTATCCATCCAATAAAAATGAGGTAAGTTCATAGATTTTAGACATTTGCTTCATATTGATTGTCTGATTACAAATATTGATTTTAATATTTCAAAAGCATTGTCACTAGATGCAAAATTTTCGAAACAGCATAATGCTCTCTCGTTGAGATAGAAGCAATGTTGAGTGCCACTTCAGAATATTTATAAAATTCATACAGTACAATTTCGTGAATGAATCTTAGAAAGTTAAACAAATCAATGGTTCAAGATAGAATTTAAAAAGAAACATTTATTTCTGAACAAAATGATCTCTTCATGATTAGACTTGCGTAATATTTTTGTGAATAATGTGAATTTTAGTTTTTTGAAATTTCTTCATTTTCAGACTTTCAAAAACTAACTCAATCGATTCTTATAGATCGCTGTGAAATTTTGTAGACAACTATCTTCTTCGTTTTCGCCTACACAAAAATATGGTGGCAATAAAAAATATTTTAAAAAGATGTAAACGGTTAGAGTGAAATATTTTTATCTGGATACTAATCTTAGTATTTTCAGAGCATGATGCAGTCGGGCAAAAAAGAAAAGGATTAGACTAGACTAAATCGAGCGCCTTTAATGCCGGAAAAGTCAATGATATAGAATCAGCGTTATTTAGTCTATAATTAGCTTTGCCATTTTCAGGTCTATTAGTTTAGCTGTGTCCGTCTAGATTCGTTTCCTCTACATGTCAGATGCATTCATCAATATTAACCAATGAAGTTCACAAAAACAACATCGTAGAATACTTCAAGAGAAAGTACGAATTTTGTCGTAATCAGTTGAAAATTCTTTTTCAAAAATTTGCGGAAAAGAATCCAGACAACCATCTAGATATTCAGCAATTCTACTACTTTTATGTCTCCTAATAGGATTGTTATATTTGTTCATAGACAAAAGAAAAAAATCTAGTCACTTCAAGCACTCTCACTCAGGAAAATAAAGAAAATATTTCCTACAGACATTAATAGATTGAAGAAAAAGCAAATGATTTATTGGTTTAATTAAAATAATGATTAACTATTTTTAGATCTAATGCTATTTCAAGATTATTTTTCTGATTGCACGTGAATCTATTATTATAGAACCGACTTATACCTGAAACTTATTCAATTGAATATGATGATCATTATCATCATTATCAATCCATAGATCGATGAAGATAAACAACTTATAGGTAATCTATATTAGTTAAAACATATGTAACATGGAAATGAACCCCTAGAGATTAGAGAAATCAAAATGATATTTCACAGAGAAAACCATATTCTCTTATGAGTGCGAATATAATTTCCATACATAATCCATTTCTTATTGATTTTTGTCGTGATAACCGTATTTTTGGATTGTATGTAAAAAAAACACGTATGATTATCTGGCAAGTACACCCCAACATGTTCATAGGTATCTTATGACTTGGATAAAATGTACAAAGAGTAAGTACAAATATCTGTTAAGTAGAAGTTACTTTATGATATGGTATACTTTGTTTAAAGAAGAAACAATTCTATTCGAATTTATATATATATACAGGGGAGTGCAAAAAGTCACATAACTCAAAAAAAATGAATATCTCCTTTATAGCTCAAGCAAATGAGCTGATTTTTTTATCGATGATAGAGACACGTTCAAGCTTTATATTCATAAGGACAAGGTTGGAGAGAACCTTCGTAAAGTATCACTATTCGCTTTAATCAAAAAAATTTTACCTTTCACAGATGGGTAGTTAACCAAAAAAACATCAAGTTGTTAGAAATCCTTTTTGTCTGTCGGACTTTGTAGAGCTCGCTTTGCTGATCATTTTGGTAAAAACTATTTTTAAATTTGACTAATAAATAACGGGGCTAGGGTCAAAACACCTAAAATTTGAAAATCTTCTGGTTGATATAGCTCAGATATCTTTGAGTATTTTTACTCTAGTTTCGTTATGTATTGATTAAATTTAAAAATAGCTTTTACCAAAATGATCANNNCCCCCCTGTATATAATTATATATGTTTATGACAGACAATTACTGTTGTATAGAGCGTATACAGTACTATTGGAAGCATTTCAAGTGATACTGTACGACAAAAGGCGACTTGAAATGGATGATTTATGTTACGTAATTTATAAATTAGTTATCTCTAACAATGAGTGGTTAACTATGTAAACTATTCTGTTATTCATTTTAAATTCAATTTCATAATGCAATATTCATTCTTGGATTTATTTTCTCAACTATTGCGTGTTTTTATTTCAGAATCGCTACAAATGAAAAATATATTCGGCGATGCACTACGATGATTCAAATTACTATTTATTTGATAATTTGATTAAATGAAATCTAATAAATCGAACGCTACGTAAACATAGATTTTATCGATTTTATGAAAAATAATTTTTCTAAGACTTGATGCGGAATCGATTTAAAACATGTATTTTATTTAAGACGAATCAAATAAAAATAATTTAAGCGATAAGTAAACTAATTTTTAAAACTACTAATTATATCTATTTCAGATGATTTCGATTTTGATTATCATTTTTTAGAATAAGTCTAACTCTGTCAAATGATTTCCTGCAGCATAGAATATATATCTATAATCGGATATTAATCATTACTATAATCATCGGTCATACATAGAAAAATAACACAACTATAATAAGCTTTCATTTAGCCTATGCTTTGTTATTAACAGAACAGAGATGCCAGATGGGTTGGGTGGTCACCGCTACCCACCGGGTTGAGTGACCCATGGATCAACCCTAACCCAACCCAACTTAGTCCTCCGACCATTTGAGAATTATAAACTCTAACCCATCAGTCAAGCTTAACGTATGAACCCAATCGGCGAACCCTCGGGTTAACCCATGAATAATGCATTATGTAAAATCATTCACAAAAGGGATTTTTATGCAAATTTCTTTATAACATAACATAGGGTATGAATCATCTTTTCCATATTTATCATTGATTTAATCGCATAGTCAAACGTAACCTACAAGAATCGGATTGTATTTTCTTATTTTCTCTGTTTTATAGCACTTTTTTGTAATCTTCTATTTTTTTTCGTCTCTTCTCTTCTCTTCTCTGTTTCATTTCTCTTGTTGTCCTTCTGCTACCGAGGTAGATTTCACTATGTTCTTTACTAGATCTTTTTTGCCTTCTATATTATTTGATTCCTGTTGTTCAGAATCCATCTCGAGCGATTTCCATCATAACTCTACATTAGTACACCATGCTGACTGAACTACAGGGCTGGCCCGACCAAGGGTTGTGACAAACCCCAATAATTGAAAACTTTTATTTTTTCAATGGAGCCTAAATCTTTTTCTTGCGTTTTGTTAGAAAAAATTGGTACTCTTATTAGAAAAATCCGAGACAAGCTCCCAATGATTGCTACCTCGGGTCAATCCTGTTGAGCTATGTTAGCGTTAGTGATGTAACTTACTAACGCTAAACGAAGATTAAGATGTTCTTCTAGTCTAACTGGTTAGGACATCTGCCCGGATAGCAGAAGGTGTGGGTTCGAGTCCCACGGTGTTCACTTTTTCTTCGTTCGTCACATAACATCAGTGACACTGCTTGCCTCTTTCGCTCTTAATATATCTCCCTTTCATTCCTTATATCTCCTTTTCATTCTATACATATTAGAGCTAACAAGCTATTAGTTTTTATTTTAGTTTTACATTGATTTCAAAAAACTATAACTTTTGGAAGTCACCACTATTGTTTTCAATATATCAGAGAAAACAAATCACTATATAGATATAGATTTCAAATCAGTACAATTTTGTTTAACAACACTACTTTTAAATGGAATTTTAGATTCGATTAGTTTTATATTATATTACATACAAATGAATAATAATAAATAACTCTTCAGTTTATTTTTATTAGTGAATTTATTCGCTCACATGCAAATGATTTCGTTCACCAAAATAGAAATCTGTTGAAAGCTATAGACCTCTATCAGCAGTGTGAAATTTTTACACATATAACAGAGAATTGAAATGCATTATAACCAGGGTTAACCCAATGGGTTACCCGGCGACTTGGGTCGGCTTGCTCAGTTCAACCCAATGACCCATTCGCTGAAATAAAAATAAAAAAACGAATTAAAACCCACCCACTGCTCTATCAGCTGCGGTAGGGTCAACCCTCGGGTTGGAAAAAGTGATTTTTTCGGCATCTCTGTAACAGAATTGTTCGATAGATAACTTTATTCAAGCATTTTTTGCATCGAGTATTGAAAAAAATCCTTATTTGTCTTTTTTTGCTCGTTGTTTTGCCTGTACTTTAAAAGAAATCTTAGCATAAGTTTATAATCTAATGAGTACTATGTTTTTTTTCTTAGATTTTCACTTTTTTAATCATATGCGTGTGCTTGTCAGAGTTTAAAAGAAATCTTAGCATAAACTTATAATCTAATGAGGACTATGTTTTTTTTTCTTAGATTTTCACTTTTCTTAATCATATGCGTGTGCTTGTCAGAGTAAGAGGTGTGGCAATTCTCGTAGTTTGTTGCCACAAGTTTCAACGGAAGTATGAACATACGTACTGAGCTTCCTTATTCATAAGAAGTACGATTTTTCATCTGTATTGATCATACACGCTAGAAATCTATTGTACTCGATGACTCATTTAAAAGTTTTTGCTGATAATTCTGTCTCTCATATAATGAACAGAATTATGTTTAAAATAGTTATCTGAAAGACAAAGCTTTTCTCTTATGAAAAGATCATACTGTTTTCTTCTTTTCCATGATTCTTATCGGTAGTATATTAGCTAAGTCTACTGCTAGATTTTTCTTTCCTGTTGTTTTTTCTACAAAATTATGAATTATAGCTTTTGATTTGCAAACGGCAGTCTTTATCTTTCGAAATTATGACTTTTTTGAGAACTAAATCTGTTTTTCACAAATTTATGCATATTAATACCATTGATTGATTATATTCTAGATATTTCAGTAGGTATACATAGTATGAAGAAAAGAAATGCATACTATTAAAAATGGGGTCGAATCTACCATTAACTATTTTTCGTCGAACGATGGCAACTATTTGTTGTTTATTTGGGTTACCCGGAAATATTCTAACGATAATTTTTGGAATAAAAGCACTTAACCATCGAACAATACATTTTCAAACCAAAGGATTTCATCTTTATCTTATTGAAATATCTATTTTAGGTAAGTTATATATCGAAAAAATCCGCAAACTCAGTCAGATTTATCATAATTAAAAATATTGGATTACTAGATTAGATACTTGACAGTTGATTGTTCATCGTAAGATGACTTTTGACTTACATTAGTAATTTTATCTATTGGAAAACATTTACGAAAAATGTATTCAACTCTAGAATATTGTTTCTAGTATTTATTAAAATCACAGAGGTGCTAATCTGAAAACATCAATGAAGTTTTTAATTCTAGATATGTCTTCATTCATTCATCTGTAGAGTTGCTATTGAAACTTTTTATGAATTATTTAGAAAAGAAAAATCTTGTATATGGAAATTATTATTTCAATTGATATTTTAGAAATATATTGTTCTTTCTGTAGAGTTTAATCTTCGCAAATCGTTGTCTTCGATTCAAATTTCTTTAATAGCAAATGTAACATAAGATCCCATTATTCTTATCGAGTTAGAACAGATAAATTACATTGCTATTTAATGACTTCACTGACAATGTCAGTGCAACTCATCTCTCCTTAATGAGATATAATAGTGAAAATATATTTACATTTCTACGATCTAAATTAATAGTATATCGGCTGTGCTATTTTAAAAACTAAGCAAAAACAATTCTTTCAATAGCTAATCAGCTTAAGTCAGCTTTACTTATTTTTCTTAAATATAATTTTCCAACGTTCTTTAATCTATTGAAAAACTAGGATTTGTTTTGATATGCATGAAATAATCATATTTTTATTTCACTAATGTTTAAGAAAAAAGATATTTCATGAGTTTGCTTTTTTATCATAGACACATGTTTACTACTCTATTGGGTTATTGATACGTTAATTTCTTATCTTTATGAAATGAAGAAAATTGAATTTTTCTCTCTAATGCATATATCTGCATTTTCATGTTTTTGTTCTTACATGATTAATCGATTATGTGCTGCACTTTGTTCATGGCTCATAACATGTTTCACATTTATACGCTTTATTCATATATTCCGTCAATTTAATACAATCAAATCTAATATAATTGTTCTCACAACTCTTATTATTATATTTTCAATAGCAAATAGTTATTCTATGATTGTATTAGAATATAATCCAGAACGAAAATATCCAATCAACGAAACAATATTCACTAATAATACGGAGAAAAATCAAACGTCATTCGTTAATTATAGTCTTTGTACAATACGTTCTGAATATGCAAATCAACGACGAATGTTATTACTTAATATACTTGTTGCTGGCGTTTTAAATTTAGCATTACCATCTATATTGATAATTATTGTTAATATAACTATGTTATCCTTTATAAAACGGATTTATTCAACACAAGCTCGTAATAAAACAAGATGGCTTACAGATTCCGTTAATTATCGTTCAACACGTTCAACTCTTGTTATTATATCGATGACATATGCCATATTTTATTTGCCCTATTTAATTGTTTATTTTCTCATGATTATGTTAGACGATACTGATGGTACATTACATAATGCGGCGGAAATCACATATATACTACGTCATGTTAGTCATTCCGTAAATTTCTATGCATATATATTTACAAATATTCGTTTTCGACGTGAAATAGCCTTGTTATTTCCTTTTATATGTCGGCCATGTTCTAATTCTGAAAACCAAAACCGTTTTAAGCAAAAAAAGAAAACACAAGTTATTCTATTACCCAAGTCAAAAAATCAGACACCGATATTGTAAGATCAGATTGAATCATACGAAAAATCATAAAGCCAGATCATCGCATCAATTCGTACTGTAAGATTTCTGTAAGATCCTATTGTAAGATCTTACAGAAATCTTACCGTACAAATTGATGCGATGATCTGGCTTTATGATTTTTCGTATGATTCAATCTGATCTTACAAGATCATATAAGATCAGAGATACGATCATAGAAGATCTTACTGTCTGATTGTTTGACCTGGGTAGATGAATGCCGTATACCGGTACCCTACACAAATTTCATAAATAAACAATCTCAATGGTGTTCCTATGTGCAAAATTTAAGTCGCATTGATTTACAAAAACAAGAGAACTTAATCGATGGAAAAAATCTTATTTAACTTCTAGTCTACTACAAGTGTGCTGAATGGATAATGATGTTTTTCTCTTTTTTTTTCTCTTGCTTTTTTAACAATAGAAATAATAAAAAAGAAAACATATTGAATATCATGTCATTTCGATCTATTTAAAAGCAAAACAACATATTCTATTCACAAACATGATAGAATATTTAGAACTACGTCAGAAAAGAAGACATCTAAATAGGACTGTTATGATCTTCACGTTTCGTGAGATCATATCATCACTTCTACTCTTCCCCTATGCAGTTTTCTCTTTATGTCTCTTATCATAGGTCTAAGGAACATATATTGTTCTGCGTACTAACTATCTCTCCGTCTGAGTTTTCATATAGTATATATGGTGGAATGTTTTCGTCAATAAAGGGGTACAATAGTCAACCGATAAGAAAATAAGACTTACAAGGACATTTAATAATTTACTTGTTAGACATATACTACCGACAATACCAAGTATTGAATTCAAAGAAAACTTCATACGACGGTTCAATGAGTAAAAATCATTGGAATCAATTATCACATTGAAACAATAGAAGAGTATCAAACGTCGACAAACGATTGAAGAAGAATTCAAGGAACTTTTTCGTTTCATAAGCGTTGCTAAGAAGATCAAAAATAGCTTGAACTGTAATTAGTTGGATTTGAATTTTTCTATTAATTCTGGCGATCTTACCACAGTCTCTTGTTCTTTGATGCTATCCTAAACCCCCCTACAGAATAGAAGCCCATGGGTAGTGTCTCTGTTCCGCGAGCTATAATTTTTGTAACAGCGCATGTCCTGATGCCAGTTTTTTGCATTATTTGATAGAGAAATGTTCATCCTTTCATTTTTCATCGATTTTAGTTCATTTTTCATGAAGTAAACCTTGATTTTCAACGGAGAAATCTAACTCAGGGGTGAGCTTCTATTCTGTGCAGGGGTTTAGTATCAATCGCCTACTTAAATATTTCACAGACAGAAGAATACTATGACAAACGAGCTAAGTGGTGTGAGTACTTGTTTAGGTGAATTTAAACATGGAATATTTCTCACATAACCTAACAAGGTACTTATCAAGCTTTGACAGTTCGATGAGATTTAGTTCTTAAGGTTGCCATTTAAAAATTAACAAATAATTCTTCATAAAACCAGCAGATGCCGAACTTCCTACGGTGTTCTGCTCAAAGGTTGTGGACATTTAAAAAAATGCCAATAAAACTTATTAGTTGACTTTTACGAAACCTTAAAATAAAAGTCACCAGCTTTTTAATGGTTTTTTTTAAACATTGATAAGGAACTTTATAGAAAATATAGCAGCTGTTTGTTTTACTTAAAATTTCAACATGATTTATTTAACATTACAACATGAAAATCTAATTTTCATACAGTCTCAGAAGATCTGAAACTTATAGTATTTAGTCATTTGAGAACTCCTATTCGGTTAGCTCATCGATAGCGCTTATTTCTTACAGACACTAATTGTGTATTTTAGATAATTTTGAGTGCTCTTAGAAAAATGATCTTGCCTCGTTTATTGTTGACTTAAAAACAGTTAAGTTTTATTGACTATATCATGCCAACTAAAAAAATAATTATTAAAACATCCACAATAATTTGAAGGATTTTCAAATGAAACTTTGAGTTTAAAAATCGTAAGGTCAAAACTCTGTATGGTATCCCTAGTGAATGTACTCATCAAGAGAGTACTCAAAAAGTACTCACGCTAGAAAAT
>OENM01001634.1:18932-29792 GCA_900239745.1 Rotaria magnacalcarata | reverse complement strand
GAATTCTGTGCTATGATTCACACACTTTACCCTATATAAAAATCAGAGCATTAGGAACCAGTATATATTATTGTTAGACACATTTGCACGCGCTGTGTACTATGATTAGATATATTAAGGACTATCTATCATAGACTAAATACATAAAACAAGGATGCGAGACTTAGTTCATTTTCAGTGTAGCGAAGTAAAAATTGAAATGAATAATCTGGAATAAATGTTAATTGTGATTAAATATCAATAGTTTTAAAGAATTCATTAAAAAAATTGTTTTAATTTCAGTGCACGAAATAAGAAATAAAAAGATATCAATGGAACTAGTACTTATTTTAAATAGTAAAACAATGTTTAAATATCAAATTTTTTCACATCGATTGCATTTAAAGATAGAAAAATATAAATATCAAAAATTTCTTATAAATGCTGTGGGTGTGGGCGTGGATATGAAACTATACGCCACTCACACCCACACCCAAAATTCAAATAAACGCAAAAAAATTAGCTACATGAAACAATTAGATAGCTGAAAACACTGTTTAATTAGTCATAGAAAAATTAAACAGCTGTGGACTAAAGAAAAAAACCAATGTAAAAACCGATATGAAGATTAAATTGCTGTCTAAGAATTAGATAGCTATCTACAATTGAATAGCTGAGCATATTTACCATTATCTCGATATAAAGCAAATTGTATCTCTTTTGAGAATGAGCCATCAAATGAAAGTCAACTCAAGTCCTTTAAGGGGACAATTTCTGATGAAATCTGGAACTAAGAAAAGCCAAAAAGAACCGAAAGAAAAATGTGCTCTATCTTCAGTTGTATAATTCGTTCAGTAATTTCTAGGATAATTTTCTGTGATTTGCAAAGTTACTCGACTATTGGATGAAGTGGTTTTGAAAACTTTTGAGATGAATTTTTAGGTTTTCGATACTTCAAACATTAAAAATGAAGTATCCGAATAAATTCTATAAGTCAATAGTCTTCTATTGATATGATTTTTGAGAGGTAACACATTTAAATTTAAAAAGAATTATTAAGACGAGAAATATTTTTTTTAATTTAAATTTAAAAAATAAAATTTTTTACATGTAAAGCTATATTTTAATTACGTTTTTATTTAAAAAAATTTAATTTATTATAGAGTTAACTTCGTAGAATTTTAGTTAGAATTTAACTTTAAGTTTTGGGTAATTTTAATTTAAAAAAGTGAATTGTAAATTAACATTTCTGTCATTTTTTGAAAAAAAGAAGTTGTAGCAATAAAAGAGAGTGTTATTGTTGTAATGGAATACATTTATAAAGGTGATTAATTGAATAGCATATTGCACAAAATCACTCAAATCAATTAATGTACTCTCTCCTTTATATACGACTAACTTATCGCAAGGAATTTTTATTGCGACGAAGTGAATGCGACAAAGTGTCGTGCGACGGTGTGTGCGGTCACCGATTTTACTTGGTGTAGTTTGCGTTCTAATATTCTCGACATTTCCAAAATGTAGTAAGTAAATTGATATGAGTTTTGATTAGCATCAGCAACAACGTCTACGACTTCTACAACGACCAGTAAGTTTATAAGTACGAAATATAAATAGCTTTTACATTCCTATGTGATTAGCCCCTTCAAAAACTTCAATCCTTCTTCCAGTACAATGTTCCAGTTATACAACAATTTCGGATGCAAATCGACGTATGTCCTATACGGGTATCAGTACATGCGACCAGGGGCGGCGGAACGTACTGACATCAGGTAAGGCTCAGTGAAAGAGACAAATTTCAAAACTAAGAACAATTTATTTTGAACTAGAGTATTAAACCAAAAAAATGCTGTCTTTTTTCGTTAGATGATATAAATTTGGATACTATTTGACGTGGATCAATTTTATCAAGTTTTTCTTTGTATATATGCGGTAGTAGACAGTGCTTAAGACGTGATTGAGTCATCGTAGAACGAATTGCAGTTTTCAATCTGTTTAGCGTACTAAATGTACGTTCTGCCGTTGCAGTCGTAACAGGAATAGTTAAATATAATTTGATTAATTTATGATATCCTTTAAACATTTCTTTACCTACTTCACATGAATTAAAAATTTCACAAACTGTTGAAATTTTTGCGATTTGTTTTATGTTCATCTGATTTGTCTTAATTGCTGATTGAAAGAGATCAACAATCATTAATGCTTTCACCTTCAATTTTTCAACATCAATATCACCATAACAAAAATCCATAATTGATTGAAAATAATCATTTGAATCATCAAGTGAATTATTCGCTGCATAAAGAATAAACTTCTCAACATACATAATAATTTAAAGTTCTTTTGTGTAGATCGATTTTGTAACATATTAACAGCAATTTCAAGTGATTCCATATATTGTTGACGATAAAACTCTTCAAAACTAGAAAATTCGACAGAATCTGAACTTGATTGACAACGTTTTGGTGGTCTTCGATGTCGTGCTAGGATGGATTTGTCTGTTAAACTTTCGCTCTCTTTAAATACCTTAGTATAAAATGATTTAAAATTAATATCATCTGAAAAAAATGTGGAAACTTCGGATTTCATCCGAAAGTTATGTGTACTGCAAAAAGTACATGGAACATATGAGTCATTCTAGAATGTCTGAATACCAAAATTATCACGAGCAACTAGGGACTTTGGTTTCTGGATGCAGTTTTTGTGCATTTTGAGACCGTTTTCAGGCGATGTTTCGTTAGAAAGCTACGATTGAGTTCAAAACTAGTATCAGATTCGGAATCAGCGTGAAAAACTGAGTCGATTTATATATGTTATAGATAATTCTGAGAAAAATGTTTTTGAAAAATCCCTGTACTCCCCCACGAAAACAAATCACTAAAATCTGCGTTTCAACGCGTTGTTCATTTTGTTCACATGTTTTCGCTAGACTTAAAACGCACTTTTCCAACGCGTCCAAATGCTTTCTTTTCAGCGGATAACGCAAAAATGAGATAGCGACAGTTTTATGAAAAGCGCGTTTTTCCCGAACCGAAACGAGATTTGTTGAATGCGTTTTTATTATTAAGTATATTTATTCATTCCGATGTAGAGCAGATTCGAACTATGGACTTCCAATTTCACTTACCTGATGCTATTGCGTCAAATTTACTGTTACTAATATAGAGATGGAATGCCTCTACATAATGAATTGAAGGATACATTTTGAAGCCATTTTTAAGGCCTAATAGTTTTTTTTTAAATATAAATGGCTCAATCCTAGTATTTCCCCAATATTAATTGTGAGTTTTTCAACGGTTTTTTGCTGTCAGTTGTTTCAATATTCTAATTTTCGATATAGTAGGTAATTAGCAACCATTTAGTTACATTTTCATTTGATGAAATACTGAAGAAAAATTCTAACTAGCAACTAAGTATAAATATTTCAGTTATCAGGAGGGAGACAAAAAGCACATAGACTTTTATTTAAACATTGCATTGCTAAAAATATAGACTAAAATATGTATTCTGAGTGTCTACAAGAAAAAACTTTTTTTAAGAAACAAAACTCCCTGAGAAATAGAGAAAATTAAAGGATATAAATGCGTAGAAAAAAACGCGATAGAACGATGTTTTAAAGTCGTATTTTAAGTTGAAAAAACTCGTTGTAAATAAAAAAAAGAATGCTTTTCAACGTGTTACATACACAAAACTATGCGTTTACATGCGTTAGAGAGAGAAAACGATGCGCTAAAATGCCAAAACAGCGTTTTCTTCTAAAATTTTGCGTTAAAACGCTGTTTCATACGATTTATTTTTTCGCGGGCCCCCTCAGGGATGGTCTGTTCAAAAATGACAATTTTTTCGATAACTCAGCCATTTCTTGACGGATCCTTCTCATCTTCGAACTCGACTGAGACATTAATGAGACTGAACTGTGTAGAAAATTTCATCACGATCTGACTCTCCTTTCGAAACTTATCGTGTAAACGGCCGGACGGACACACTGATCGATTCTAGAGTGTACTCAGTTTTTGAGTACACAAAAAGAACAAATTAAGCAAAACAAAGCATCTTCGTATGTCTAAGTTATTTTACCTCGAATACGTTCAAAATAACGAATAAGAGATTCAGCTGAAGAAAGAACATCTTGTAAACAGCAACTTGAACTTTGTATAATATGAGAAAGCTTTTCTGTAGCTGAAAATAGTAAATAACCTAGTTTTAATCCAAAGAAGAAATAAAATTTGTTCATTTGTTCATGTAAACCATTGACTTTAATACCAGGACCACATTTTTCTTCAATAAGTGTATATAAGACTTCTTGAACTAAAAATAATAAAGTTATTTACATTTTCGAATAGAATCGTTCTTTTTGGGTGTGGGTGTGGGTGTGGGTGTGGGTGTTGCCATAAGTGTGGGTGTCAGTGTGGGTGTGGATGTTTGTGTAAGTGCGCTGAATTCCGGAACCGTTGGGAATTAGGCGGAATCGGTTTGAATTCCGTGTAATTCCGGAATTGAATTAGATGGAATTGATCGGCAGTGATTCCGGGAATTCCGGAATTGTGTTGAATTGATAAGCGGAATTTCGGGAATTCGATGGAATTGGTTCCGTGAGCGGAACTGGTTCCGGAATGTTCAACATTGCGGAATAGGATGTATTCTCGCAAAATAGTTTTTTTTAAACTTAAATAACAAAACATATTTTCAGTCAAATTTTGAATTTGATTGTATTTGTTTTATACAAAAACTCACTTTACAAAATATTAGCCAAGAATGATCCATAAACCACCATTTTTGGCATGACCGTTTGTCGATTGTTGTCAAGGCTAGTTCATCATCTGTANATGATATGGTTTAGACGAGTTACAACAATGCATATCACATTTGGACGAAACTATTTTGATTTGAGTAGATCGATTAGATAAAGATAAATTTGTTATTTGTTGTGGTGATGTTTGTTTATTTGTATTTGGTGATTTATCAAAATACCAAAAAATTCAGATTCGTTTTCAGATTCATCGTAATTTTCCGGTAAATCATTAATATTGGACGGATTTAAAAGATCAACAAGAGGTGCATTTTGAATTAAAGAAGATGCTTCATGGGTTTTATCCTCAGAAATTGTTGAAACTTCAGTTAACTCAATTTCTTCTGTTGAAAACAATGTTGTTCTTTTTATTCTTTTTAGTAAAAAGATCAAGAATTGATCCATCATGTTTTGATGCCATTACTGTTTATAATCTGAAATATTGATTTTATGATTATGATCGAAAGAATGTACCATTTATCTGCTTAATTTTTATATTAATATGAAATCACTTTTCTTCAACAAGAATAATATATAATCGTCTAATGCACTAATAGTATCATAATGAAAAATGCATTTAAAAGATATGAAAGCTAGACATTCGGATAGGTATGGAATAAATTTTCTACATTTTATATTTCAATTGTTACATTTGCCGATATTTTAANGCTTCATGGGTTTTATCTTCAGAAATTGTTGAAACTTCAGTTAACTCAATTTCTTCTGTTGAAAACAATGCTGTAATTTTCGTCTTTTTAGTAAAAAAATCAAGAATTGATCCATCGCGTTTTGATTCCATTACTGTTTATATTAATATGAAATCACTTTTTTTCAGCAAGAATAATATATAATCGTCTAATGCACTAATAGTATCATAACGAAAAACGCATTTAAAAGATATGAAAGCTAGACATTCGGATACGTATGGAATAAATTTTCTACATTTTATATTTCAATTGTTACGTTTGCCGATATTTTAAATAAATATTACGGATGTGTTTCATTGAATATATTGAATAAAATGCTAACATCATAAAAGAGAACATTGACGCTCGAATCTCGTTAGTTTTGGTACTTATTGATCGTATAGTTCTACGATTGATCTAGCAGGTATATCACTTTATGTAAATAAGATGAAAGGCGTCGCTATCAACCATAAAGATATAGTTAGTGGAAGTGGAACTACTGTTGTCTAGTTTCTTAGTTTTCTTTGTCACAATAGATGAAAAGAATTTAAAGTTTGAATCTTTGCACTGAAATAAAATCCGTGCGATAGAATAAGTCTAAACCGTTATGTGAATAAATATCGAATTCATAATTCAGGTGAGGCCGAGCCTCTACACGCTAAAAACAGGTCAGGCTCAAGCCTCACGAGCCTTCACGTTCCGCCGCCTATGTATTTTACCACAATATGCTAATGACTATAGAGTTCCTAAAACATCAACTACCATACAAGCGTTCATAAGCTGTAACAAAACTATTTTTCTGAACGAATTTTAGCATAAGAACATCATATTTTGTTATATTGTTTCTTGTACTTCCTACGAACCAAATAACGTTCCTTTTTCAATTGGCTGGCTTCACTTTTTTTTTATACTATTATATTATTATTCAACTGCCGATAATATTTATACCTGTCTGCTATTGAGCATGCCTGTTGTCCCAGAAGCGCTCAACATAGACAATAATATTCCATATCTTATGATATTAAGTGATCACCAGAAACAAGTTCAAACACATAAAAATTGACAACTAGGTGAACGCACGAGCAATTTTTTTCTACACAGCTGGTAGATAGGAAAACTTATGAAACTAGAGGTGCAGATGAGTGTGAGAAGTCGATCCACAGGTAACAGCCTAGAATGTCCTTTAAAAAATATCCTTTAGAATGAATGTCCCAAGTAAAAATGACCTTTAAAAAATGTCCTAAGTGATATGGTCTTTCAAAAAATGTCCTCCATTCAAAACATTTCCTTTCAGTAAACCTTAAAGGACGATCCATAATAATTTTGATCAAGTAATTTTATTTTAAATCACGAATTATTTTTCGTTTCATTCGGTTTTATTTTTCATTCGCAACAAAAAAAGAAAGTCCGCGTAATAAATCTTGAGGTACGGGCGCGGGTGTGGAGTGTGCGCGGATTTGCGGGTGTGCGGGCGTTCTTAGGTGTGGGTGTGGGTAAGGGTGAAGGTGTGATGATGATGATGAAGATTGAGTTGATGTTCAGGAAGATGACGATTAGTTTTCATGGACGATCTTTAAATGGCGCGCCACCATTTAAAAATATTAGTCGTGCTTATTTGTAAATTTGTTATATGTATCACCAATTGTACTAGAACAATCCTTTTCACTTTTACTTGGTTCATTCCATTTTGAACTAAGCATGTATAGAAATAATCAAACCGTCTACCAGTATGTTTTTGAATTAGAGTATCATCTACATATCGGCCTAATTTCATTTAAAACCTTCAATTCAGAATGTAAGACATTTTCGCATAAAGAGTATTTTTCAAGGGCATTTACTCTGAGGGACTTTTTCAAGGGCAAAATCCAGAGGACTTTTTTCCTGAGAACATTTTTTAAAGGACATTCCAGCATGAATTCGATCCATACTAACAGCTACAAAAGAAAAGATGTACACTTCACCAACAAAATAAGAACTACGTTTCACAAATGAATTTGACTGACATTTACTAATCAATTTTAGATTGTCATAGACATTCATTTAGGTAAAATGATGATATTTTTTATATTCGTTGTAATTGCAATGAGCCCACGAGCTCATGCTATATACTCATCCACATTAAGCTTAAGTTTACAAGGACATGAATTCCAACCTCAATATGATGTTCAATTGACTTTTAATGAAATAGCTGAAAGTCTAATACTGTGCGGCACTGTATGTAGTCAAAATCCATCATGCCGGACTTTTGATTATGATTCAAGTTCACATCGTTGTCGACTGTTCGAAGCTGATCTTACTAATGGAGCAATCATTGCGACGGCTTCTCAAACGTCTATTGTTGGCAGTGTGATACTTTCAGCATCATTATATGCATCGATGTACAATCAATCTTGTTCAGCTTGTCGAGAAAATCGATATCAGACTTGTTCATCGACTACGAACACGTGCCAATGTCCAGGGAATAGTTATTGGAATGGCAGTATGTGTCAATTACAATTATTTGAAAATGCAGCTTGTAGTCAAATTGATGCTTGTCGAAGTGATCTTAATCTTAGTTGTATCATAAATTCGTATGGTGAATTCACTCAATGTTTAATAGGTATTTATTTATTTACTATTTTTGTATACGAAAACTTAAACACGGATGAAATATTTCACTTTCTCACAAAGTTGAAATGATGTTTTGATAGGCAAAGATCGTTCAGATAGAGAGAATGTCTGATTATGCACCGTTGAGGTTCAATGATAGTGTTGACAGTCCTACTTAGAGTTTTCTTTTCGATAAGAATATCCTAAAATAGGTTTTTAACATCGCTGGCGTGGTCTCAATAAAGAGAAATAATCGTTGTGAGTTCAAGACATATTATAAAAATAGATCGACAACTAAAGATTCACAGTATTATTGTTATGTCTATAGCTAAGTGCTCATCAATGATATAATATCCTTGATTTCGTCTTAATAACAAATGCGCCATTCGATTCTCTATCAATCTCTTTAAATAAGAATGTAAAATGCTATATTATTCCTAATATGAATTTGCTTGAGTACGAGGTAAGTATTAGCGATAATGATTTTTGATGGAATAAATCGGCAGTTCTTTATAATAATTAGCTATTTATTTGTTATTATATATTCATATCAATATTGATTATTGACACTTGGTATTTGTACTTGATATTCATGATATATATGTTACATCTACGTACTGATTATCAGGTTATGGAATCGTTTACGTAGTCATAGTAATACCAGTAATACTATCATCATTACTATGAATTACTATGAATTTACAATTAAAGTCTCAAATGATGTAAACTTGCTGATGATGACCGTTACATATAGTTCCTTTTCAAATTCATGTTCAAATCCATTTTTGAACATCATTTTAGAATTATTAGAAGGTCGAAAATTCCGAGAATTACGTGAAAACTAAATATTAAAAAGCTGCCGATTTATTTCATCCAAAATCATTATATTATTCCTAAGTTAGACATTAAAACTAAGAATAGTAGGATATTAAATGGTCACCGAATTTAGTGTTAGTTTATAAGTAGTCTAAAAGTGAAGTTACATGTCTCTGGTTAAGGTGTAACCTCGATCTCACTTCATCATTAGCCATTCATTTTATCGCACTACACAACATTCTTTTGCAATGCTCACGTGTATTTGATACACCTCGATTAACCTGAACAGTACTTTTCCGGCTAAAAGCCACCAAGCGTTTTTAACTAGAGACTTTGATTTATTTTAAAGAAAAGACTAGACAAATCCATGAAATCAGAATTGCGTGTAAACCTCAGTTGAGTTTTAACAGAAAATCTATGAGTCGACTCAGGCACCGGTCAATATTTACTTTTTTTATTTGACATGTACATCTGAATTGGCAATGTCTAAAACCTATAAATCTCAAGTTTTAGCGTATTTGGTTGAAAAATTAGTCGGATCTGACTTTTGACAGCTCACCGATTCGTATAAAATTCATCAAAAACTGCTTCAGAAAAGTTGGATCTCCTAGTTCTTTAGCAGATCAATCACAGTTTTCGCACAATATACCAGAACATAAGAGTACGGGTAACTGAACAAAATAAGCTATTCAGAAATTAAAGTTAGTGTAACTGTTGCCAAACATTTACATTACAGATGACGGTAACGCGTACCACGTTAGAGTAAAAATCGACCAAACAGCAACTTTTGGATGCGCGGTTCTCAACAAAAATAAAACATTTTTGCGCGAACTGTTACAAACTCTTCTTACGATCAGCTCTAGTCACGAATTCTCCTTGGGATGTAGGTATGCCAAAGCCGACGACGGCAGCAACAGTGACGGCAGCAACGGTGACGGCAGCAACGGTGACGGCAGTAATGGTGACAGCGTCAACCAGTAAGTGTTAGTTTGAATGATTAGCACTTCATGTAGCTATTCAAGAAAGGATTGGCCTCGCGAGGTTTGAAACATTTGGTTTTGAAACTCCGAACTATCTCAAATCTAGACAAATAGGGTGGATTCTAGCTCAAAAAAGACTTTTCGAGATAAAAAGCGACTTTTCTACAGAGTCAAGCTATAATAATTTCATTTCTCAAAGCTCAGGAAAAATGGATTGATTGCTGTTAGGGATGTGCAGTGTCGGTATACTGATACACCGATATCTTTCTGATTGACTAAAGACTTCAGTCAATCAAAAGTTGTGGGTGTGTCAGTGTTTCACTGATCATCAGTGTATGAGTGCTTATCAGTGTTTCAGTAAAGTTAGTGTCAGTGACACTGATTACAGTGTGACCGGTGTTCCACTGGGCACGCCATCAGTGTAGTCGGTGCACTACTGAGCACACTGTCGGTGTAGTCGGTGATCAGTTTTGCAGTATTTACACCGACACTGCACATCCCTAATTACTGTTTGATTGATTATTTTCTCCGATTCTGACAGTTGAAGCGACGCCGGGGATGCTTTTTCACATAAGAGTGTTTTGCTCAGTGTAACGAACTTAATTAATATTCGTGGTAGGGATATCCGGATATATAGAATTGTGTACATACCGAGATAAGATAGTGAATAATAAATTGTGGAGGACTACAAGTATTATAACTAACAATGTCTAAGTAATACCCAATTGTAATGATTTATTTTATAAATAGTTTATAATGAACAAAATAAATAAGACAACAATACCGCTAATAATAATATATGTATGTATTACACACAGCAATTACACACAATAAGATTCTTTGTACACACACTAATTCTATGTGTATGTTTCTCAATTCAAGTCAAGTCTAACTATTTTCCGACTACGTTCTACTACTAACTATTTCTAGCGAACTTCACACTAAGTTTAAATGTGTCGAATGTGTCGTGATTTGCGACACATTCAAGTGCGACACCAGGTGCTCTTTGCGACCTATTAGC
>OENM01001633.1:18417-29797 GCA_900239745.1 Rotaria magnacalcarata | reverse complement strand
TTTCTATTTTTATAATTCCGCAGAGATAAATGGCAGATAGAGCCTTCATATGTTCTTCGATAGAAAATTATAAACTGAACAAGCCGCGGATTTCATGACTTTATGTAGGTTGCAATAATCAATTTTTAAAGGATATTCACGAAAAACTACCTCAATTTTGAAAGTTTTCACTGCGTGTTCTCTGATTAAAAGCTCATCATTGGAGCTTTTATGACTTTTAAAGTTACCAATTATCTAACATATTATATTTTATTAAACAGTCAACTTCTTATTAATATCTATATAGTAATGTTTGGTTTCATCGCTCTCATACACTATCAGATGATGCTGACGTTTTCTTCTTTTCACGAAAACGTATCATATCTAGATCATGTGAAGTCAACTGGTCTCTGCGTATCGTGGTTTTTTCTATAAATGATATCCATGCTTATTGCGTGTGAGTGTGGGTCTGGGTCTCGGTCACGGTCTGGATCTGGGTGTGGATATAGCCGTTATCAAAACACGGAAACGTTACCATCAGCCGCAGTCAAACTCTTACCCACACCCACACCCTAGAAAGTTGATAATGGTGCTGGTAAGTCCAGATTTCGCGCTATTAACGTGTTAAAAGGAACCTCTTGGGTGTACATGATCATATTTCGATCGATCACATGTATTTTGAGAACAAAAGTCCTATAAGAATTCATTTGGCGGTACCATGTCCTTTGGTCAAAATGTAGCTTATGGAGTTCTGTGGGTGTTTGTAAGAAAAATTTTAAGGTGTTTACGTAGACTATAACAGAGATTCTGGGTGTTCGTGTTGAGAGGGGTCAGTTTTTAGTCTTTGTTGACAATTTGTTTTCATTATTGCTCCTAGAAAATGGGTGTTCGTGAATATAACTCTACACGCTGTGGGTGTTCGTAAAGATGACTTATATGCGATCTTACAAACTTGGCTGTTCGTGCTGTTCGCGTAAATTAGTAATACCCATACTTGTCTTATTTTATAAGAATAAATAACTGCAACTAACGTCTGTCAAAAATTAAATGAACCTGGGCATTTTTGGAAAAACTCGACAACGGTAATAGCTAGCCACCTGGCACTTTCACCAACTGAAAGAGTAGAAGTTGGGACTTCTTTTTCTCCAATAATGTATAAGACGAAATACTTTTGAAAGTAATCATCTCCGAAAAACATGCAAAAGAATGCATGAAAGTGAGCTTTCATTTAGATGAAATTTTTGATTTAGATAGAGGGACCTGAGATCTATAGTTCAAGATACAATGCAAATGGTTTTCCTATTACATTCTAATATTAAGCAAATGGAATCATATACATTTACGTGCGGAAATAATAGGAAATTTTACTGATTTTTTTTCTAAGTTTTCACACTTTTTCTTATAATAGTGTGGAATTTCGATAAAAATGTAATAAAAAGTAAAAAAGCGCATTGTATCTTGAACTATAGATCTCAGGTCTCTCTATCTAAATCAAAGGGTGAAATCAAAATTTCATCTAAATGAAAGCTCACTTTCATGTATTATTTTGCGTGTTTTTCGAAGATGATTACTGCTAAAAGTATTTCGTCTTATACATTGGAGAAAAAGAAGTCCCAACTTCTACTCTTTCAGTTGGTGAAAGCGGCAGGTGGCTAGCTATTACCGTTATCGAGTTTTTCCAAAAATACTCTGGTTCATTTAATTTTTGACAGACGTTAGTAACATTTTCAAAGTTCAATTCCAAAAAAACTTTTTTCGAAACTTGATCAGCGAAGTATCGCGTTACATGGACAAGATGAAAGTGTGGAAAATCTCATGGTATCCTTTATCTTTTTGTCCCAGTATATCAGTAGCTCTAGTTGTCTTCCGAGTGAGTCTCTCTTGGTTATGTTATTACCTCTTTTTGTGTAGACTATACTCTTTTCCCTTCAATTCGGCCCTTTCTTTGAAACATAGAGAAAACAGAACAAAGGAGGACTCTGAAATATCAGTTTGATGCTTTTAACCTATTTCACCGAAGTCCTATCCTTTTTGATAAATTTTGATATTTTTCTAAGAAAATGCCAAAAATCGTGTGTTTTGCCGATATCCCGCGATTAATTGGTGATTTTGATGACATAGGGATTAGTCAATATTGAACTTAATCAATAATCTGATATGGAAGAAAAAAAAACGTCCGCCACATATTTCATCATATTTCCGTCGGATATGAATTTTTTCGTCCAATGCGTTCATTTTAAAGAAAATACGAATAAAGATAAATTTTTCTCGGTCACATATATACATATTTATTTATTCTCCTTCTCACATTAAAAATATGAACGAAAAAACATTCATGTTTATAGAAAATTATTTTTAAAAGAAGAAAAGTTTTACTAATCTTATTAAAATATTAGATTCTTTTTGTTTTCATTTTTCAATAAAGAATTATTCAATGGTGAGTGAAATAGATGAGACTTTCATGAAATTCTAATAAATGAAACTTTCAATGCATTGAAAATCTTATTTTTGATACAATACTTTTATCTTTTAAATCTTATGATTCGTTTTGTGTCATGAAAAACTAATTCTTTAGCTTGTTACCAAAAAATGTATCTAGACATACATAAAGAGTCAAATTATGAATTTTTCGTATACAATTTGAATTTCATTCGTCTCATGTCAACCTTTAATTTTTAGAGCAAATAAAGAATATTATTATTATCATCGAATTCTCGGAAAAATATTTTGTTCAAAATCAAAAACATAATTTTATTATTTTGATGCAAAATGATACGTAAATTGGAAATAATGCCAAATGAAATATTTCTTAATATATTTGGTTATTTATCATGGGATAAACTGTTAATATCATTATGGTCATTAAATAAACGTATTAATTCTCTTATTTGTTTAATATTTTCGAAGAAGAATAATGGAATTATTTTTAATCAAACAGATTTATCTTATAAAACATTTTCATTAATAATATTTCCACTGATTTTAAATTCATCATCGCATTCTTCTGCTATTAAATATATTTATTTTGATGGAATTAATTCAAATTCTTACAAACTTATTTCACAATCTCTTTTTTATAATAATATTAATAATATTCTTTATTTTCCTAATTTAAAATCACTTAAGATTACTCGATGTTTATTATCGGAATCATTAATTAAAACATTATCTTTACTTATTCAATATCAATTGGATCAACTTACATTGTCATTAGATGAACACATACTCGAATTTATTCGACAACCAGAAGTACTATGTAGATTTCCTGTTCATAAAAGTAACTAATTATTATTTTTCAGATTATTCAAAAACTAAAGTCAGATTAAATGATTGTGAAAAATAAAAAAAATTTCTTATTTTTCAGAATTATCTTTAACTTATTCATATTAGAAAAATGTTTCTTGACAGATGCTTTTTCCCTTCAAAATTCATTGTAGAAGAAAATAAATGTTTTTTCTTGTGATCCATTAACCTACTAGACGCAAGTAAAAGCTGATAAGTTCTGCAATTTATATGCGATGTTGAATGAATTGCCTTTCAGAAATACTTCAGCAACATTATGTATATGTGTCAGGCAAAATTCAATAGTTATTTGAAGATTTAAATTTAAAAAGATCGAAGTTAAAGATAAATTATTCATCTGATATATTTATATTAAGTAATGTTCAACTTTAATTGAAATTTAGCTAAGCTTAGAAAGTTGTAGAGTTCACCGGTGTATTCTATAGAAATCTAAAGTGTCATAGAAAGTTATAGAGTCCGCCATCTTACGTATCAGAGCAAAAACTAAATTAGCTGCTCGACCGAAAAGAAGGAAAAATGAAAAAAAAAGAGCCAAGAACTTGTTCTTATTTTCATTTTTTGTGTGAATATCTATTTGTCTTCAAGTTAGTCCCCGTCTATACTTATTACGTTTTATGGAAATTTCAACTTGCGATAGATTGTTCTTATCAATATCGGTTACGCGAGTGGGCGGACTGAAGCGGTCGACAGATGGATCAATTATTCAACATTTCACTGACCTTATAGGAGTCAAATAAAGTCCTGGATAACTTATCTTGGCTTTACAATCGTTATAATAATAATAATAAAGTTCAGCTTAACTACTATGAAACTTTTCACTATCTCGATTGGATAGACTATTCTGATGGATATTTCCTGATAGAAGTATTCTTCATACTTGGTAAGAACAATAGTTCTGTTGCAAAAGAAATACTTTTATGATTAAGTTTTTAAAAAGAATGAAAATGCTTAGAACACAATAGACAAATCCACAGAAAAGTTTTGTTGATTGACTTATACACTAGACCGAATAAATTTTGATCGGTTGTTTAGCGTTACTAATTACAACTCTTAGTAATTTAATAGACAAGAAACAAGAATTTTTAACTTATGTGATTCTTGTTGTAGGGTTATAAATGTTATCGGTCTGATTGTAATACGTGCAAAAACCAGTATAATAAATAACTAGTTTTTAAAAACGCTTTCGAATATCACCTTCTAATGCTTATATAAAGGAAGCTATCATTACATACCTTTCCAGTATAAATAAGTAAAAATAAATAATTACTAACTTAATTTAAAAAATCAAAATATTTGCTAAATGTTATTAATGTGAATTGAAACTGGTTTTTAGATAAACGAACATGATTTCGTAGTTTAGCGTCTGTTTCAAACGAATTTTGCCTAGGACATAGGACATATATATATATATAACATATAATAGAAACGAAGTGTAAAACTTTTTATACATAAATATAACTGATTTGCAGATTGAGAAAAGTTTATTAGAGTAATCATTGGATTAATGATGGGCTAATATTTACTATTTACTATTTTTTGTTTTATTGATGTAATTTAGGAAAATCAATGGTGATGTTTAAAAAGCTCATTAATCAACTGTTTTCTGATGACTGTCAACTAACGGTACTTCGACTTGATATTGCCGATGATGAATTGTATAGTAATATTCATCAATGTCTAATATTGTCTTCACATCCTTCTACAAGTTCAATGTCTAATAAAATTCAACATGGTTGTTTGACACTTCGTTCTTTATATATTCGTCTTGAATATACATGTTTTCTTGAACATCTTATTGAACGAATTCCCAATATTGAACGATTGTCAGTTATTTTTAAAGAATCAATGAACATCGAACCTCGATCGAAGTCAGATATTGAAATATTAATAAACTCAAATGGAAACTGGTTTGAAAAGGTAAAATTAAGGCATTATCATCGATTGTTCATTTTTGCTGAAATTATTTATAATAGAACAAATTCCTATATATATTTTTATCTTTATATGTATTTTATTCATTATTCAATAATTGAATTCATTTATTAATGATTATTCGTATGAGTAACATACTCGTACTCTTACTTATACTCAAGAAAATCTGCACTTACCCAGCTCTGCTGTTGACATATTCAGCTCGATTCGATTTCTTAGACAATAGTTTTGGAGATTCATTTTCGTATGTATCTGTCTTTCGGCAAACACATCCATTGACCTTCTCATTCTGTGCTGACCGATCTTTTTTCTATGTAATATCAATTGTTCGTTAAGCTGGTGTTGCTTATTGACGGACGGTAGTGTAAAATAGTGAGGGCGAGGAGGAATACCTGCTAAATGAATATCCTAATATCACACTGAACGAGGCGACCATTGTGCAGGTTCACGAAGGTTTTGTGCAATCTTTACTGCTTCATATGCCATTCGAGCAGCTGAAATCTTGTGTAAGACAAAAATTAACTAGGTATTCGAAGTACAAACTGGCTCATCACAAGCTTTAGAAAAAAAGAAGGATCTGCGCGCATTGTCTGAAGACAACTGAAAATAAAAATAAAAACCTTTTGTTCTGATTATGACAAATTTTATTCGCTGGTTGCTTCAACGAGAAGCATCACGCTATGTAATAAATAAGTCAAGCCATACTGAAGCTGAGCAAATAGCTCATTAAATTAGAATGAATTTATAAATATGACTTCAAGAAAATTAATTTAAAATAAAACAAGTGTATTCAGCGAACATTTTTTAAAATTTGTTTTTCTTTTGTATTAAATATAGGTACCAAAATTGAATTATTTTACTTTAAAAACATTAATTAAAAATGATTTTGACTTGATCTATTTGAAATGGATTCTTAATAATCTTAATCATACCAGAAAATTGAAACTTCATCTTCAAATTAATAAAATCTATTCATTCTCAGATTCAGTAGCTAAAGAATACGTTGTTGATGCAAATTTTATTCGTCAATATTGTTTACCTGATATAATAACAAATCTAAAAGATTTTTGCTTTTATATTGCTTCTCGATGCCAATTATTATCGTATCAGATTGAAAAAATAATAAATTCATTTAAAATCGATGAATTTTTTATTTCACGTCATTTGACAAATGTAACTTGTTTCTTTAATCCATTTAATTCATATCAACATCTTTCTTCTAACATTGTTAATAAACTTCAATTTATGAATGGTTTAGTGTAAGATAGACCTTTTTTTTAGAAGAATTTATAAAAATTTTTATTTTAGTTTTCATCCAAATATTTTTACGTGGCCACATATTCAAGATGTTTCCATTGATTTACATCCATCTCTTTTTTTATTGCTTGAACGATTTGATGAAATATTTCCTAATGTTTCTAACATTCAAGTTTATACAGGTTAATGTTTTATTCTTTGAATTGATAAGAAAATCTTCTTTGTAAGATAGAGTTTCATATGAGTAGATTACCAGTTATATGTTTAATTTATACGGAAAAAGAAAAGAATGAAAAAATATGGATATCTATTGAAACTGATATACACATGATAAACAGCAAGATTTATCGTAAATATAATGAATGGATAGATTGCGCTGATAATGTACCTTTACATTTCAAAGACAAAAGCCTTTACAAATAAATTTCTATTATATAAGTTTGAAGAAACTTTTCCCCTCAATACTCTTTAGTATCTCTTCTAGTTACTATAAAAATATTAAAACTTTTTTCTTTGTATTGCTCCTGAATTATGAACAAATAAGTGAAAAATGACTGACTTGTGGAGTCATCTATTTATTAAAATGACGTCTCAGAATTTAAATTGAATGAAAATAATTTTTAACGACTAAAATTTAATTACGTAATAAAATAATATGGAGGAGCAATGGTCAAGTTTAGCGATAATAAAATTGACTTAGCAATAACTATAATAATTGAGCAATAATTAAACCAACTAAACAATAATTTATTAAAACTAAAGGCAAATGTTACAGGATGAGCGATATGGCCTGATTGTTTGTCTTTCTTTTGTTCTACTACATCGTACAGATAACAGGCAAAATACGATATGTGAAGGAAGGGAAAAAAATCATATGTGGACATACGTGAAGAGAACAGAAAGAGAAGATATGAGAAATGAAGAGGATGATTTCAATTCACCTCCAGCATGTACATATAATCTTCTTTATTTTCTTCCATCTCTTGGCTTTTCCCAACTGCTCTCATCTCTTTATGTGTTTCCGAGATTTCCCCTCGTGTTTCATGTTAATTTCCAAATCGTTTTGGATTTTTCTCTCATTTATTCACTATATATATATTGCCACGATTTTTAAAATAAAAGAAAAAGCTTTTCAGCGCAGCCCCACTGGAACTAAAATGTGGAACTCACATATTTCGGTTAGTTAGATACTGATCAAATAAAGGTTTTCTTTTTTCAGTGTAGTGAGATCAATATTTTGTTCAAAAATAAGATAATAAAACCTTTTTAACATTTGAAGTTTATTGGATCTATCAATAGGAAATATTACTAGAGAGAACGTATGAAAACCTTTTTATTTATAATATGTCAGTATGCTGAAGTGTTTAGTGGTTTCATTGAGAAATATTGTGAATGATAATAGTTTAAGTAGTATTTAGCATATAGCTATTGATACTGTTGATCAAAGATGTTACATAGAATGTGGAGCAATTTATATTTTTTGGTATTACCAGATGAGAAATTGATACATTTTTATAAACGAAAATTTGATAAAAGCTTCCCAGCGGATGGGAAAGTTGCGAATTGTAAATACACTAAAATGGATTTAAGCTCTAGATTAAGCTACTTGTGTGAGAAAATAAAGATTAAAATGTTCATCTGTTTATTGTAGGTGGTAGAAGTAATGAGTGTAATAGTAGCATAAACTAGTTTCTAGCTTCTGTAATAGTAAAAATATATAATACTGTCGTAACTATGAACTAATAATAAAAACGACAGATTTTGATGATTAATTAGATATTAAACCCTAATTATAATGATTTCTAATTAGTGAAACTAGATTTTTATTACTGATGTGCGTAGTGGTGAACATAGGCAATCGACCTGTACCAAAAAAGTTTCTAATTAGTGCATCTAAGTGTTCATTTTTTAATGTTTTATGTCTGTAATGGGGAGGGGTGGGATGGGGTACAGGGGAGCCACAAAAACCTAACAATTCAACTTACACTCACTCCCAGGTCGAACAGCCTGGCCTAGAAACGGCCGGTTCCAGGTAGTTCCGTTGATTTTGTGGAAGCAGTATTCCCGTTGGAAATTTTCGGATTTTTTCCGGTGATTTCCCATCAATTCTTGCAGGATATGGTGACTTCCCCGCATATTTCCTGGAGTATCCTACTGGATCCGGTGGCCGGAATGTCCGACTTGGACTATTTTCTTCGAAAATATATGTGAGTTCCACAACAAGGAGACCCAGATCGATCAACTTGGGTCGTACAAGGCCGTTTACGATTATATCAGGCCGTCGTGATGTTCGTTCTGGGGATGATCAAAAATGAAGGATGTTTCTCCATGCTGGAAATGACATAAAACGAAAGCACTCGACGAGTAAATCACTGATTCAATGTCCATTTGTCAAGATGTTGTCTCTTTTTTTCGGGTGTTGTCGAAAGTGGCAAATACCTAGGTCTCTCTCTGACTGGTCCAGTCGGTATCCCAAAACACTAGAGAAAAAGGGAGAAGATCTTAACAAATGAACATCGAATCAGTGATTTACTCGTCGAATACATTCGTTTTGTATCATTGCCATTGTGCGTGAATATCCTTCATTTTTGACCACATCCTTTATATTTTATTAGTGAGATCGGTTTGCCCGTTAACAAATATACAAAAACATATGGGGCTCGTAGATTTAATTTATTTGGCACATACAAGTCTGTTTAATTCAAAATACGGTGTGTATGTTTATCAAATAATGTCGCAGTGGAGAAAAGGAATTTGCACTTGTCTATCATCCCTGAAAAATTGCAAAGCTCCACCAGAGGCCAAAACTGTAGCATTTGGTGCAAAAAGAAAGTGAGGCA
Organism: Rotaria magnacalcarata; assembly: GCA_900239745.1. Classification (NCBI taxonomy): domain Eukaryota; kingdom Metazoa; phylum Rotifera; class Eurotatoria; order Philodinida; family Philodinidae; genus Rotaria; species Rotaria magnacalcarata. The sequence goes on along the minus strand of OENM01001633.1, from coordinate 20,486 downwards.
GACAGTCTAAAATTAAAAAAGCTTTGGTCAAATAGTCATTTTTTTATTATTAAAATATTAATTTTTTTCCTGCTAATGTGTAAATTATTCTTGCTCAAATGTATATTTATTGCTGCAGTTTAATGAATTAATTATTATTCATTTTGTAATATAAAATTGCTCAAATAAATACTAGCCATTTTTAACAACTACTGTGTAGCTAAGACTTTTCTCTTTCTGACCGTATAAATTGATCACATTTTCAATTTCAATATGTTGATCAAATCTGCTTCCAAAAACTACGTAAACGCACTATGACTATTGTATGTTCTGAGAGATTAAAACGATAGATATTTAGATAAAATATCATTCAGTTATACCCACATTGTACCTTTCTTTTCTTCAATGAACTCATCTCAAACTAAGAGACATTCTCAAATACTTGCTGAGTATTCGCTTATTTCGAACGCTTAAGAGCGATTTATTCTTCTGTCTAACAAAATTCAACGATAGATTTAAAGAAAAATCATATTTATTTTTTTCTATAGAATCGTATAGAGATCTTAATCAGACAAGTGTGTCTACGTCATTAAGAATACCGTTCGAAATAGGACAACGTAAAGTGACTGATATTCAATTTCAAAATGTGACAAGACTTAATTTGGGCTTTTGTTATAGTCGTATGATTGGTAAGTGCTAATATATTTATATTTTCTTTTAAATTAAGTAAGGGTACAGTCTAATTTTAATCTAGTATATAAATAGTAAGAACTAGCAGTAGTACCTGGCGTTGCTCGGGAAATCACCACACTGAAAACTTAGCATGTCAAAAACCGACAGAAGATGTAGAGAAGGTGTACTTGAGAGTTTTCCATCTATTACTACTACATGTGCCGCCGTGCATGCCCTTACATCCATGCTTAAATACGATAATTCAACAAATAGTGTGTGTATGAGTGTCTTTCTCTTCACTCATGTCCATTGCCATACCTCACAGCAACATTCAGTGCACAAAAACGTAACAGTAAGAGAGGTGGATATTCTAACAATCGTAGCAAGCTTTCTGAAACTTTTGAAAGACTGATGAAAATTTAAGTATATCATAGCCTGCGGGGAATTTCACCCAAACTCCTCTTCCCATCATTGTTGCTGGCATCGGCCTTGTCTCACGTCAGTCTTTCTCCGGACCAAGGGGTATGCCATGGGAGCTTTGGTGACGCTAGCTATTACAGAGACAAAATGTACAAGGTTGTCAAAAATATTTTGCTCGAGAGTTACAGCTCTAACGACGAGTAATATCAACATTGAATTTTATACCAAATGACAGTCTATCAAAAATGGGGTTTATCCATACGAATGAATAAGGACTATAGAGACTTTTCTTTATCGAACTTCGATTATTTCTAGAAATGCATGAATCACAATCATAGCAACACTTTCTTTTAGCATAGAGAACTCAAGCTACCTCTGATATCAAATTACATAACACAGAAAGATTATCCTTACTTTTTATGGCTTAATAAATAATAAAAAATAAAGGTAACTTTGCTAGATTCAGTATTTTTATATCAGAGGTAGTTTGAGTTCTCTATGCTAAAAGAAAGTGTTGCTATGACTGTGATTCATGCATTTCTAGAAATAATCGAAGTACGATAGAGAAAAGTCTCTATAGCCCTTATTCATTCGTATGGATAAACCCCATTTTTGATAGGCTTTCATTTGGTATAAAATTCAATGTTGATATAATTCGTCTTTAGAGCTATAACCCTCAAGCAAAACATTTTTGGCAACCCTGTATAAAGAACAGACAAACATTCTTCTTTATATATTGAAGATTGATAGATCGAATGTATACAGACGCCCCCTTTTATAACCCACATTCAGACATAGTGCGAAAAAGGGTTAGGTAGTAGTAGGATGTGGATTTTCTTACAGTTGTAGAAAACTCCAACATTTTTCAATAATTGGTCAAAATTATGGTATAACATGACGTGGGTGCAATTTCACCCAACCCCTCACCTCCTCCCCCCGCATCAGTCGCGCTGGCCACCTCTTGACCTTTCTCTGGATCTAAGGATATGTCATGGAAA